>VWPW01012000.1:0-12148 GCA_013389825.1 Crypturellus undulatus | reverse complement strand
GGAGAGAAAGAGGGAGAGAAAGAGGGGATTCGGCTTTCCGGACCGAGACACCCTCCACACTCTCAGGGCCCAGTGCAGCCCCACTCTCGCCGCCTTTCCCAGCACTTTAACCAACTGCGCCAGGCCTAGCACGGCTATCGCGCTCAGGGCGGCCGAGGGAAGAGGAATTGCGGGCGGTGTAGGGGCGGCAAGCACTGGAGAACTTCACCAACGGCCGCAGCCGTTCCAGGAGCCCTTCCCCCACCCCACGCTGCCCACAACGGTCGCTCGCTATCTCCAAGGGCGCTCTCCCTGCCGCTCCCTCGCTCACCTCCGTCCTCCTCGCAGCGCGCCAGGATGGCCAGCTGGGCCAGCCCCAGGAGCAGTACCAGCACCCACACTCTGCTCAGCCTCATCCCGCCGCTACCACCTCTAGTTGCCGGCGCCCGCCCCCCGGGGTGCGCAATGAGCCTCTTGCTCTGAGGTGCTCCTCGGCCATTGGCTGTCCCGTAGGCCGCCAATCACTGACCGTCACTAGGTAGAGCCGCGGTCGGCCCTGCACGAGACGCCACATTGCCGTTCCCCATTGGCTGAGTGCGACTCGGGGGCGGGGCAAAAGGGGGCGTGGAGAGTCAGTGGCCGTGTGCCGCGTCGCCAGAGGGGCGGGGCGAAGTGAGCTGAGGGGCGGGTAGAGTAGGTGTGAGTGTTGGTGCTGTAACGGTCTCTCGGGGGCTTCTGTGGTGAATTCAGAGACTTCAGAGGTCTCTATTGGGAGAGAGGTTCAGATAAGTTGCTCAGAAGATTTTAGGCACTTACTTTTGACTCTGCCTTCACCTGTGAAGGGGTCTGTGTTGTAGACAGCAAATCCATCTGTAATGTAGTTAAATCAGCTGCTGTAAGGAAAGATAAAGCAACTGAGAGTAAGGATGTGTGCTGCAGCCTCTCTGTGCTGCATAAGCTTGTTGTTTTGAAAGCTGTAGTGAAATGGGAGTAGTTTACATTGGTGATGAGAGAACAGTACTTTGCTGACTTGCAGTTTTTACTAGTCAACAAAATTGCAAGTACAAGTAGATCTTCAGATGACTGATTCTTCCTCTTTCTTTTTACATAGTTACTACCATAAAACTATAGTCTGGCTTTAGAAACTTGTCAACAACATTTGGTCGTACCGTTTAGTTACAGTTCAGTAACCAACTTTTCACCCAAAACTTGATGTGAGGTAATACACCAGATGTTGAAGGGCAACTAGCTGCAACTATGTTTTGAATTACGCACCTCAAACATAAGCAACAATTGTTCAGCTGCTCATCCCACGAATATCTGAAATCTAAATAAAAAGAGTGCTGAAATGTGGGATTTTGATGCTTGATTTGCCATCTTGGCCACACGCTTGGAGGAACAAACTATATCTGCTTATAAGCTCCTGTGCCAACTAATTTAGTTTCAACAAAGGAAAACACCTTGAGGTGGAGAGGGTTTGCAAGTGTAAAGCACTGTTAAATTCAGTGCACAGGGCTCATGCTCTACAGTAGTAGTAATATCATGGGATTGAATAACTTGTGATAAGTATCTTCAAGGTCCTGGAGTCCAAGGTTAAAGCATGAAAACCACCAGGTTTGAGGAGACAGAGGAAATGATGTGCTGCTGTGAAATTCTGCATCTATCAGTAGTCTGTAGCAAGTATGTTGGAAAAAAAAGGCAATGCGAAAAAGAACTACATAGTTTTACATTGCTATATTATAGAAGAGGAGGCAGTGCCTGCCCTCAACTCAGTTGCCAGACATATTTTGCAAATATGTTGGCTAATACATTAATGTTTTTCTTGCAATTTTATTTCACAGATTTTGTGTTCTTTAACCTATGGGCAAGATAACAGTCTTAGTTGTTGACTGATGGAGTCTCAAGTTTAGTCTCTTGCAGAAAGCGTCCTGTAATTTTTCCAGCTTTATGTTATTTTTTTATTTTTATTTATTTATTTTTATCCAGTTTTGGCTTGGAGATCATCCCCCTTGACCAGTCAAGTCAGAGGAGTTGTCAGACCCATCACTGACATTGCCTAAACCCTTGAAAACAGGTCAAAAAGCTTGCAGAAAAATTAGACATGTAAAAAGTGGAAGTGGGAAACTTATTGCTTTTTGTGTGTGAGACTGCAAAATAAGGGATTAATAATTAGTTTTTCTTCTGCTGTGATTTTTTATGAGTATTGAATTTTAGGTCTAGGCATGTTAAACACGTTGAAACAGATCAATAGATTTGCTAGATCGTTAAAGCTACCGTGCACTGACCTCTAGCTACATGTAAGAACGGAGGTGCGAGTACATCCTTTGGATTTGTTCAAACTGCAGCAGGAAATCCTGCAAGACAGAAGGCCTGTAACCCCTGTTCATCTAAGCACAGCCTAATCATCTGCCTAGGGGATTCACTAAGAAGGGCTGCTGCTGTGGGTGGTTGCAGTGCTGGTAGTGCAGATCTTAGACACATCCTGTTGGGCAAACAGGACCTTGACAAGCGGGAACTTAGTCTGCTCTGCCTTTAAGCCTGTCTGTCAATACAGAGGTAGCTCAGGATAGCACAACAGGTTGTAAATAACAGGCCAGGCAGAAGTATATTTTGTCAGAGACCAACTGTAGCTCAGTGAAACTGTAAGCTTAGTGCAAATGTGAAATACAGCCAAGGGTGTGCAAGCTGTAAGGCTTTTCCAGACAGATCCTTGCTGTTGGGTAGTCCTGTTCGCTAAAGGCTGAAAATGCTCTGAACCAGATACTGCAGCTATCAGCACTTCAGCCTTTGCCAAGTACTCATTCTTTATATTGGTTAGTAACAGAATAAGAAATGTATTGAGCTACTCTATACTAGGAGGTTCTCTAGGCAGAAGGTAGATAAAACAGAGCCTGGGATTAAGTATAGGGCCAACTATAGGTTAGGTGCATGGAAAAGTAAACGGCCCAGGTCCCTTTTAGCATGTCTGATATGACTCATTGGCCACACGTGCTTATAGATCATTTTCCCTCCTTGTATCACTAGAGAGCAAACATAAACTGGCTGAAAGTATGAAGCCTCACAGAGTGCACAGTAATTTCTGAATATTAGACATTTTAACACATCTGCTGCACTTCAAAAGTATCCAGCTGTTGGCACACTTTGGTTATCTGAAAATGGATTACATTTGGGCAAATTCTGTTTTCATAACCTTATAATCCATTAGCTTTGCCAGTGATAACCCAAGATGATTCAGAATGAGACATATTTCTAATCCATAACATTATAGATCATACTAAATTATACTGAATATTGTTTAAACGATCTTTCAGTCATTTAGGATAAAAATCATTTGTATGTCTACTGTGCTATGTATTCACATGGAAAAATGATGATTTCTCACTTTTGAAAGTCTGACCTAACCTTTGCTGGCTGTGGCTCAAGGAACTACATGCTGTAAACCTGAGTAGCTATACAGTTTATTCCCAGTGAAATCCCAGTGAAATAGCTGGGTTTTGTTTGTTGGTTGGTTTTGTTTGTTTGTTTGTTTTGTTGACTGTTGGAAAGACCATAAAATATCATAACTCAACATGCCTGCTTTTTATTGCCTGCAATATGCAAAATTAGCAAAAAGTTTTGTCAAGGGGAGAGCAGAGGGAGTTGACAGGCTGTCATCAAAATGACACCAAGCACCTGGTGGATACATGCCATCAAAGTGCTTAGCAGAGGGAGAAGTGCTCACTGGCAATGCTACCTTTTTATTGGAAAGGATGGGTAGGGCTTTTGTGCATTCAGTTTTGTAACTGATAGATTCTTTAAATAAACAATTTATTTAGTGCATTGAAGTAAACACAAAGGTTTCACTTGGTGCAAATCAGAAAAGTCATCCTAAAAGCAATGCGAAGAGAGGATATTATATCCAGCATTAAATGTCCAGTTCAAGAAGTATGCAGGGGCAAGAAAAGCAGTGTAGATTCTGCCAAAGAGTAGGGCGAGTGTCATGAAGAAATGTTAAAAGGTTTTGTTAGGAGAGGAAGAGAACAAAGCTAGGCTAGGCTAGATGTTTAGTAAGCAAAAAACAGCTCAATACTTTAGAATCCTGCAATCTCTTTGCAAAGTGCTATTGACAACTCAAGGCAGGATCACTTTTGCATGTATTATTATGGCCCATAAAAATATAAGAAAAATATTTTCTCACTGTTTACTATCTTTCTCTTTTGCTTATTGCAATATATCGGTCTTCACAGATTGCATTCTGAGGAACAAGCAGATAATGATATTCCTAAACTACATTTTTTCCTCAGATGTTTTCATTAAGTGTATTTTGTTGGGTTAAGTTGTCATGGCTACCTTACATTCTTCATAGATGACATTTTTGTCATCTAAGAAGAAAAATCCAGTGTTCTTTCATAAAAATCATGACATTTGGAAGACTTGCTAGGCCACATCATAATGACTTTCACCAGTAAATTATGATCTCAAAAATGAATTTAAACCTACTTAACCTTTCACAACCTGGTGATAAAGAGTGAGGCCAAAGAATTACAATGGTATCACTTATGAGAAGCTGCTTTTATTTATTGTTATCTTTAGTACCATGGAATGATACTGACTTGATCTGACTGATATTGGTCTCAATAGAGGTAAAACAAATTAGTTCAAATTAGCTTTAACTAATTTGCCAACTTTAAATTGTAGTTGGCACAGTGTCAAACATGGTTTAAATGATTTTTCTGTGGAAGTTCAGTTAATTTACAATAAAGAAAAGTGATCCTCGCTTTTCTTCCACAGCAAATGATGCTGAGTTTTGTTGCATGTTATCTTCACTAAATTCACTTCAGTGACTCAGAGAGCAATGTTTAAATTAGCTATTCTGATTTGCCTTTTATCTAAATCTCGAAACAATCTAGAGAAAGAGAGAAAATGATTGTATAGCTCCATTGTAGTTTTTGGTGTGTAGTTTTTTGGTTGGCATTTGATTCATGTATTGTTATTTTAAAATACCTTTTACTGATTTCTCAGTTTTCATGGTGGAAACACAATACAAAGTTTGATGTGGAAATGTTCAGATTGTGATATATGTTCCACTTCAATACTACTAAACTATTTCAAGGCCATTTATTATTTTAAGTCATAGTAATATAAGTACTACTGATTCTTACATTATACTCTTGTTTTCCTGTAGTGAATTTGAGTTTGTGTGACTTCTTCCAGATATTTCACAAGCGTGATTCTTCTTCATTTAGGTTTGACTCCGACTGATCTGATCTGTGGTGCACTGATCCACTGCAGTGATCCTACTGGGAAGGGCATTTTTCAATGGTATGAGCTCTCCCTTGAAATTTCCCTGTGTCATAGACACAGCTGGCCACAAGATGTCGGTGTCAGAGAGGGAGTTTATGTGAGCAACCTGACGGCTGGAAATGAAGAGCAGATTCTCCTGCTGGGAGCACTGCAAAGAGCAGTTGCTGCACTGACCCTGGTACAGGGAAATGAGGCATCCCTGTTTGAACTTGAAGCCAGAGTATGGATGAGGATTTTTTCTGTATCATCACAGGGTGGTTTTGGTTTGGTTTGTGCATCAGACCCAGCAGAAAGCAAAATGGCTGGAGCAGGTGCATGGGAAGCAGACAGGACTGGTATCAGGAGCAGGTTCTGCTCTGAGGGGGAAGTTGTCCTTTGGGCAGTTACCTTGGGGAAACATTACCCCTCGATCAAAGGAAAAATCTTGCATCTGGCTTTTGCTGATATGTAAAAACCCAGTCTTTCCTACTTGTCCCCTGTAAAGAGCCCATTTCTTTATTTAGGAAGATTATTCAAGAGATTTAAGCCTAAACTATCTTGGCAGCTTGATATGGCCTGGTGCAGATTGCACTGAAAGACTTCACAACAAACACGCAGGAAAAACTGCTACATGAATGGCACATGAATGGTACAGGTTTTCCAACACAGAAATTGCTGTATCGGGAGCCAAGGGAAAGGGAGCTTCTGAACCCTATATACCCCTGGGGGCTCATCCTGTGAAACAGCTCTTGCACTGCTAGCAAAGAGATGTTAGGAAAAGCCTCACAGAAGCCTGGCAACAGAATTGTAGGCAAGTTGGTCCGGTGGCTTTTATTGTGCTAACTGGCTTGCAAGGCCAATGTGGACTTCTGATCGAAAGATAGAGCCCAACACCGATCTTTTAGGCTGCCCCAAAAGATGGATTTCAGGCCATCATTAAACAAGATCATACATAGGTTTTACACTGGTCATACCTCTTTCTGGCTCTACCAAGCCTAGTTTATGGATAGTATCTGGACAGTATTCTTTCCACCTTCCCTAAAAAGTCTTCTGCACCATAAATTTATTTGAAGGTGAACCACACATCTTGACCCAAACAATTTCTTGAAATTCTTAGAGGTCCTCTGCCATTTCAGATACCTCCTTTCCCCTCAGCTGAAGAGGTCCAGGTCAGTCAGATAACAGAATGCCTGACAAAAAAATAAAAACAAAAAATCAACTTTCAATTCAACTTTCAAACTAAATCAGACAAGAAATATTTCTCTGTACATTCCCTAGTACTATTTTAAATCCTTGACTGTTCCTCAAGGCAGTGGGTGTCTGGCTTCACAACAAGCAGTACAATCTGTTTAGGCAATTCGAAATACCTGCTGCAATAGTATAAGAGAAGTAATTGATGATGTGCAGCTCCCCAGCCAAGCTGGCACTTTTTGAAGACTTTTAAAATTATTTCCTGGTTTATCAGACCTAGCAGTATGTAGAAAAAGAATTTAACTGAATAGGATGCTAATAAATTTTAACTTCCTCCAGAATTAACATAGGAATGGGCAATTTTTTGAAAAAAATAGGCATGGGACACATCTGAAACTTAACTGTTTCCTTTTCTAATGGCTTTGTTCTAGTTGAACACATTTTAACCTTTGGAGTCTTTTTGCTTTTTGTTAGTAGCTCTGACCTTTGATAAAGAGCTGTTCCACAGCTGCCTTACTGCAGACAGCAGGAACCTGACCTTTAACAATAAGTTACCAGCTCACATTAAAAATGAGAGACACTGATCTTTCACAGATCACCAGCAGAATAAGCAGAGGCTGAGTGATGTAAACATCAACAAAAATATCAAACATTTTTTTCCCTCAAATCAGGGAAAGAAGGCAATATTTCTACAAGCAAAAGTTAAAGAGAACTTTCATCTAGAACATTCAGTATTCTGAAAGTTTTACACATAGTCTGATTTTCTTCAGTAATGAGACACTGGTTCCTGAAATGAACACTGAAACTGGAAGCTTCCCAGGGCCTCAAGCACTCTGATGCTAAAGCTGTTTCAATGGTTCTAACTTCAAACTTCAAACCCATCCTGACTTGTCTGGGCTTGGGCCCACCTGGCTAGTGTGGTGGCACTATCTGTTGAAACCCAGAGTTTTCTCCACTGAGGTACCCTGCACCTTCACCTCACCATATTCCCAACCTTGTGTCCCCCATCTGCGGAATATCCCAGAAACCCCAGCCTTGTTTTACACTTCTTGAGAATCAAAGAAGAGGAAGCCTGGAGATGTATTCTCAGTTATCCACGTAGGTTGCATTGGCATCCTTAGCCTGGAAATTAATTATAAGATGTGTAATAAAATTTGAGAATAAACATTATGTCTTCTAACAGTGTAACAGTGTACAAATCTTCTTTGCTTCTTTCACACAACAACATTAGTCTAAGATTTTTAATGTCAATTCTGTGTTACCAGAAGCTCCCATGAAATTCTTTCTTGTCTATCATTCCATGCAACATATTCCTTCTTCTAATTCTGAAGTGCCGTTTCTTGCAACAGCCCAGGCAACTTCAACTTTTGCGTAGTAACACAGAGCCAAACTAAGCCCTTTGTCCTTTGCCCATTTTGTTAGATTCCACTCTGCCATGTTCTGCAGAGAGTAGCAGTTTTTCTATAAAAACAATATTGCTTTTTTTTTTTTTTTCCCTATGAGCTATTTAAAAGCAGAACTTCTGAAGATAGCTTCCTACATATACATGACTTCTTTTTTTGCCATTAATGTTAAAATCCTACAACTTCCTTTTCTGGCATACATATTTATTTATTTATTTATTTATAACATGTTGGAAAAGAGATTACATCTTCATGGGCTACCACCTCTTGCCTAATATGATCTTCATCAATACATTATTTTTCCTGTTTTGTTTGAGAAAACCATTGAACACTCAATAATGATGAAAAATTTCTCAGCAGAAAAGACATATGGCATTACTTTAGAAACAAATCCATATTCATTTGTCCAAGGAGCATAAAATTAGTATATCTGTTTTTTTTTCCTGGTTAGATACTTTGGCATTCATACCCACTTCTTGTTCTTTGGTTTAACTTCTAGAACCTGCTTTATAGTACATAAAATACCTAAAGAGATGTGTGCCAATGACCAGGAGAATGAGACTGAATTCTCTTGTATCATTCAGACCTTCCTGGTGTGTCATAGAGTGTCTATATTTGTGTCCCGTGCAGACACTTTGTGCCAAACCAGACACCAAATCACTAAACACTGAGATCTTTTCCTGAAATCTGAATGTGAAACACTATCAAGTCTTCCTGTGATTTCAGAAGCTGCCAATTATTTTTGACTGTGAGCAAATCACAGTGATGTTTTGAGTTTCCTAAGACTGATGAGAGATTGAAATTTTCATATGTATTGAGTTACCACAGTTCCTTGTACAGTCATTAAAATGAGCAGTAGTAAAACAACATTTGTATTTGAGATCAGTAAAAAACAAACCACGCAGGTAAGTAAACCACAACCAAGGATTTCGTTTCTGAGAAGTTTTTTTTTCAAATAGGGGATTTTGCAAATACTTTTGCTGCTACTAATAGTTCAGACATGTTTTATATGGTTTAGCTTTTTATTGAGCAAAGTTCGGTTTATGCATACCTGCTATGTCATTTGAAGAAATAAAGGTAACCAGTAAATAATATAAATCTCCAGATATGAAAAATCAACATTTCCTTCTTATTCTTATGTAGACTGCTGATGTGCTAAAGATCTATTTTGTCTTTGGGATGTAAAACATGGTGGTTTGATCTACATTGTATTTGTATTTCTTAAGCAAATACTCTGCATGGGATTTCTCTCTCCTGGCTGACATCATTGTAATTTTATGAAGTTATGAGTGTCTAAGTCGCCATGGAGTTTACATAGTGCTTATCCTTCCCATTGCAAAATATACACGCTTCTGATTAAAGATTTCTGAATCTCTGCAAAGTTTTCCCTCCAACTGGTAACTTTCTGCACACAGTAATAATGAATGAATGAATGAATGAATGAATGAATGAATGAATGAATGAATGAATGAATAAATAAATAAAAGGCAGATTGTGCAATCCTCTTTTTCAATAGTGTTTTAAGCAACTTGTGCTGCAGAAGTTTAGCATGGAAAAAGTTTGCTACACTTATGCTCTTTCCATAATGATTTGAAAGTCAGTAATATTTGAACACAATGACCATTGGTAGAGAATTAATGACAGTTCAGGAACTTTGGAAAATTAAGTCTTTCTGGCACAGTGTTAGGAAACTGTTTTATTCTCCATCATTCTCTGTAATGAAGGTAGACATTTCTAGTGGAGCACATTCATCTCCTGAACAAAAATCTTGAAATATTTTCTTTTCTTATTGTGGTGTTTCTTTCAATCATATGACTGGTAGTAGATTTTTCCTTCTGTTATTTTTGAAAACTTCACATATATATAACATAAAAAAAATGGAAATATTAATAACAGTGAGTACATCTGATTGCGAGCTGATTACTGAATGATTTTTCCATGGCTTGTTGTCAGATGGCAAATATCATTTAACATCAGTTAGTTCTAGTCATCATGGGGTTTCTTGATAAATTAATCTCTTTTGCAGGAAAAATAATTTTGATTTTGTTTTGAAATCATGTCAGATGAATTAACAGCCTCAAACATAGCTTTATACTTTGAAATCCAAAAAAGATTTTCTCTGTAGTCCATATATTCCATATACATTAGTCCAAAGGTTGGTTTTGTTGCAACTTTCAGTTTGTTAGCAGTTTTCTCAAAGATAACTTCTTTGAGAACTGACAGCTGAAATACTGTTTAATAGTTTTTTAAATTTTTTAAATTATGTTTCAGACTGTCTTAAATTATGTAGCAGATGACTGATCCACTATACTGAATTCATGATCTCTACTACATGTTTTATCTGTGGATGTAACCATGTGGCAAATCTTGCAAGTACTTGTCTTTCAAATGCAGTGACAGTGTATTTTTTCTAGTTATTTGTATTAAATTTACATCCAAAAAGTATGATTGTAGCAAGGATTTCACACAAGTATTTGTCTTTAAAAAATATTAAGGTCTTCGTAAGCCACATATTGAATACAAGCAATCAATTGGCACTGGTTTCTGCTTTAAAGTGACATACAGAGAAAACTTTCCAACTACAGTTACTGCTAGCACAAGCTACTTATTTCTTTGCCAGAAGGCTTTATTAGAACATATTTGCATCTAGAAGTGGGTAACCCCATACTACAAAAGACTGTTAAACAGTTTGTCATCAAGTTATTAGCAGGTGGTATAAAAAAACACAAATTGTCACAGTTCATGCACAGAGTGCAAGAACTAATGCTTTTGACAGAGTAGCATCCATTGAGACACATGGGCTTCTCAAGTTGTGGTGGGAGCATGTGTTGCAGGCTCAAAATACATGACTTGTAAGCACAAATGATCATATGATATGAAGATACATAAGGTGATAGCAGAATATTCTGAAGACCAAAGTATTTTCCTGTGAGGTGAATATGTCCCAATCCGGTGTTGGGGAAGGTTTCAATATGTTCCCAAGAGCGAGATTAAGACACAAACGGGGTCAAATGCCATACAACCTTGTTAGCTTTATTCTCATAAGTGCAAATAGGACAGAGAGAAAAAGAAGGGAAAAGAAAAGCAAGCAAGCAAGCACGCAAGCAAGAGAGATACAATAAGATTATAGTTACCACCACGACCAGTCTGGCTAAGCGTTGCTGGCTCCACTTCGGTGCAGGTATAGATGTCTCGGTGCAGACGATGTTCAAGGGCAGCAGGCCATGCACACCAATGCAGGCGATGTTCTGCACACTGGTGGGGGTGATGTTTAGAGGCAGAAAGATGTGCCTTCTGGGTGACGGTGATGGTCAGCACGCTAGTGATGTTCCACACTGTCCTTTTATCTCCCTTCTCCAAGAGTCCTCCCATTTTCTGGAAGTTTCCTGGTACTTGTTGTACGTGTCCTACCTGGTATTCCTCTTCACCCCCAATTCGCATGCAAACTAGTCAGGTAGGCACTGCTGAGAATGTCATTGTTCAGGCCTCTTTCATGAGGTCCAAATGGGGAGAGATGTCCCCGCCTGGGTCCTGGGCTGGTCCTGCCAGAGACAAGATGCCAGCGTTATGAGGCGCAAATGGGGAGAGAATGTCCTTGTTGGGGTTTTGNCTCAAAGACAAGATGTCAGAGTTATGAGGTGCAAATGTCAACAGTGTCGAGACAAACCCAATCCACCACAGTCTCTTACACATGGCTTATAGAGGGACCATCCATGATCATTTTAGACTACTTCAGTAGCCGTTTGCCAGGGATGATCCTGCTGCCTTTCAGGAACTGCCAGCCCTGCAGCCCTGTGATGATCTGGAGGATGCACAGGGGACAGAAAATGTTCCATCTTCAGCTGGGTCCCTGTTCCTGAGCTGGATCTGGCTCCTGGGACTGTGGAGGTGGGAGCCCATGGCAACCTGGCAGGCGCTGCAGGGAGACAGCTCTGCCCAGCAGCAGCAGCTCCTCTTAAAGCAGCACCAAGACTCAGGGCACTGCCCACGGGCGCCAGGCTGGGATGAGTCGCTGATAAGTGAAAGGCAGTCAGTGAAGGGTTAATGATTTAAAGCCTAATCAAGTAGCAGAAATGTGTAGATGTCATAAATAACCAAGACCAGACCGTGCCATGATGCTCCAGACGAAGAGGATGTCTCAATACAAGTTGCTTATCAGGATGTTTTAGTACTCCTAGAACATGTTTAAGACATTTGAGCAATAGAACATAGTCAACATTGTAGAACAGGAAAATGGGACAGGGAAACATCTGAGGGGCTAAAAGCTATAAAAGCACTGTGTATCGTATGTTCGGGGTCTGTGGTGGAACCCC
>VWPW01011999.1:944201-1133443 GCA_013389825.1 Crypturellus undulatus | reverse complement strand
GGGTGCCCCGCCGCCCCACGCGCCTTTGTGGGCGAGCGCCCGCCTGGGCCGCCAGCACTCGCGCTTCCCCACGGGCCCCGCGGAGCGAGTGCAACCAGGCCACGTCGGCGCGTTTGCAGCGCCGCGGAGCACTTGGCCCTCCTGCTCACTTGAGACGGCGGGACCGGTGCAACCCGAGCGGCTGCTGCCGACAGCGAGAGCAGAATGCGAGACGGAGAGCCCCGCGTCCCCTATGGGCTCCGGGAAAGACTTGGCCTTGGCCACGTGCCTTTGCTCTACTTGAAGGAAAATAGAGAGAGCATTGTTAGGTTAAAAAGCTTACCAGAGATTTCGATCTGTTTGTGCAAAAAAAGTCACCTTAAACAAATTGCATAGATCCTTACAACACCCTAGGCTGCTCCATTTAATGAAATGCATCCGGGGCACAGGGAGCGGGAAATAATTTTTGTCATGAGCATTCACATCCGTTGGCACAAACAAAAGTACATCAGTTCTGTGCCATATTCCTGTTCTCAAAGATATTGATTGAATGCATTTGTGATTGCTGTTTCTATAGTGTTTCCTTCTTAAAAATTGAAAAGCAATATTTAGAGAGTAGTTCGAGCCACAAAGAGAGTATTATAACACTTTTAGCCTGTGAATTCATTTGTTTGGTGAGAAATCTCACTAGGATTTATGCCTTGGAAAAAATCTAGTGACTCTATCTCTAAACTATAGCTCAGTATATACAGTCAGCTACCGTTCTTGACTTTTCTTGAATAAATATCAGGTAAGAGTAAAACACAAAAATCCAATTAAGCTTTCTTTAAAATATACAATCTTTTCAGTTTGGAGAAAAAATCTTTTTTCAGTGCCTGCTTAAATTCTTTTAAATCTTTATGTTGCCACTTGGGCCTCAAAAAATAGTTTTAAATTTCATGTTAAAGTTTAAGTGAGATATCATATTTACTTTGTTCCTTTCATATTGCACCTCTTTTAGGTTAAAACTAACCCTAGCTCGTGCAATCTAGGTCACCGGATTCATTGGATTCAAGCATTGCCTGCTTCTACAAACTCTGTACGCCCCTATTCTTTCCCCTGGGCTTTGTGTATGGCAAGATATGTTTGTGTATTCTTTTGTTTTGTATGTTTATGTTTAAAAGTATGCTTTACTTAGAAATCTTAGACTCTTAGACTTTTACAGTTTTATGACATGTTAGTTTGGAGTGCGTTGAGCCTTTAGGGGCCAGTTGAGCCCAAGTTCTTGTGGAGAAGATAAGATACATCAGAGCACATGCATTAATTTGGCTAAATCAGGAGCCTTATTCTTGTAGCTTTGCATTCAGTTTTTCCCAGCAGTTTAGACAAAATACCAATTTACAAGTTTTATTTTTTTCTTAATATAAGTATAGTTTTACCTGTTGTAAAAAGCTGTAGTATTACTTCAGATTTCTAGATGTCTTGAATTTACAGTCTCGATGACCATATATTTTGGCTGTATATTTTAATAGCTGTATATTTTATCTCAATGGCTGTATATTTTAATAGCTCTTGGGACCTTCTGTGCTCTTAGTAGTCTTCCTTATTTGTGGTGTAGCTCCTGTGAGGAAGGAGCTCGCTGCGGTGCTTCCCCCAGTACTTAGGGTTCTGTTCCCATAGAATCCTGCAGTAAGTTGGGCTGAGAAGTGTCTCGAGAGATGCTCTTCCCCAGCCTCCTGCTCAGAGAAGGTGAGCTTCTGAACAAGCTCAGCTTGCTGGTGCTTGTCCAGGTGAGTTCTGAAAATCTCTAAGGATGGCCCGTCCACAGCTTCCCTGAGGACCATGATCCATGGCTCAGCCACCCTTGTTGTGAAGAATTTTATTTTTTCTTGTTTCAAATTGAAATTTTCCTTGCTGCTGCTTTGTCTTTTTGTCCTTTTGCTGTGTGCCTGCAAGAAGTCTTAAAGGCATCAGTAAGGTCTTTTTGAGGCTGCACAAACCCAACCTGCCTCAACCTCGCCTTGTAAGTTGTTGGGTCCAGCCCCCTGGCCATGCTTGCAGTGATTTTTCCTCTTATTTTTTCCCAAGTTTCAGTGGAAAGTACAGAAAATGGTACATCACAGAGAGCTCCTCAGCATAACATTTTTGAAGAAAAATGCTTGTGTAAAGTGTGTGCAATTTTACTGAAATAATGCCATCAAAATGATTAGAAAGCTTGGTTTTGTATGTGCTTATAGTAGTGGCAAACTGGTTTATACAACTTCCTTCAGTATCTTTAAATCTGCTACTAAAGACAGAATTAGAATTTATACATGAAGCAATTGAATACAAAATTGTTCAAATCATATTCTTAAATAACTATGCAAGAAACAGTAACATTGCATGCCAACACCTGGCTTTTTTAGTCAAAGGCAATCTCACCGAATCATGACACTTACAGGAATTCTAGGAAAGAGCACTTGAAAAGTGTTGGTACTGTTTTATATGAATTTGTTATGATTCAACAAAAAAGAATGTTTGCAAAAGCAAAATTAATTTCACAGAAGAATTATCTCTGAATTAATACACAAGACATAGTGCTGCTTGTATGGCGATATTTTTTACTGTTGTTTATTCAAAATCCACGTTACTTGCCAGAATTAAATGTAGCTGATTTTTTTTTAAATAAAATGAATAATAACTTCTAGACTTTTGAATTATATTGTCTTTTTTTCATTTCTTCTGAACTCTTTTAAATTTCCTTCATATTGTATAATAGTGTAGTGTATATTATAAGAAATATAAAGCTATTAAATTTGTAGAATTATTTCTTTTGTGTATTACTGACATTTGCCTACTGGAAAATATTTTGCATTTAATTGCAAAAATAGGGTATTTGGGATTTTTTTTTTTTGGTCACTCTGTCTTATAACTTCTTCACATTCATTCTGTTCCCATATCAGCCTTAAGCTAGAATATGATATAAACTTTTTTTTTTCTTATTCTTGGTCTAACTCATTTTTACTGTTTATTAGCTGTCTGTGTAAGTGATCAGAACTTTGGGCACCATGGTGTAACTTCCAGAGGAATAGCATTTATATCCAGTAAGAGGTTGAGACTTTTTTTAATTTGCAGTTTTTATCTTTCTAAAGTCCTAATACCACTCCTAATATTAAAACTCAATTAAGCTGTAGAAATGGCTGGGTTGTTTATATATTCTTAAATGTTTTGTGTTTTCTTTTTAGGTTTTCAAAATAGACCGAAATCCTTAAAAGTGTTTGTTAATCCAAGCAGCCACAAAAGAGAAGCCACGCATGTTTATTATGAACAAGTTGCACCTCTTTTTAAGCTTGCAGACATCAAAACGGATGTCACGGGTAAGTTGCTGCAAAAGCACAGTTTAATCCTGCTTGAAACTAGTACTTAAGCAGGCAAGACAATTTGAACTTACTGCTAATCCTTATTGGCTTTGTCTGCAAGTAGCGTATTTGTAACTGCAGTTAATACAATGCAGGATAGTTCTGTTTCAGCTAAAAGGTTTTGGTAATTCCATTATTCATTAAATAATTTGGTGGATACAAGTGACAGAGTATCTTTTATGCAAGCATCGTGTTAAAAGAGGAGGGACATCTAATTTCTGACAGTCTTGTGTATGTTTATGTGTTTTGGGGGAATTTTGACAGTTAGGAAGGGTGCGTTCTTGGAAGCAGATTGAATATTCAGACTCCAGATTCCTCTGGACTTCTCTCCACATGTCATAAAAGCCAAATTCCACTGCTTCAGTGGAGTAAGTGTTGATTATTCCACTGCAGATTTTTTTTTATTATTTAATCATTTTTCTCAAAGCACTCACACTTCGACTAGGTGTTTTTCCCAAATCACAGAAGCACAAAACATATTTCTTCAGTACATTAAAGCTCAGTTGATAATATTGGAATATATATTGCTTTTATTCAAATAATAGTTAAGGGATCCAGACAGTATCTAGGTCCTGCTGTCACCACAAAGGACCTTGAAAACGTTTAGAATCTCAAAACTTTATAGATTTGTTTAGTTCCTTCTGCCTTTAAATATTGAGCTTCAGGGCAATTCAGCTTTCTGGTTTCATCTTCTATCCATCTCATTCTGAACATTTCTTTAAACACAATGAAATTTCTGCTTGCACAGTACCTAGAACATTATTTTTGTGTCTCTGAAGAAAAGGAGAAGGGTCAATAAGAAGTCTGTCTTTGCGCCTCTTTTCTTTGCAGCAGTATTCTCAATACAGGAAGAAATGGGCTAAATCTCTGCTAGGGCAGGCCTTGGTGGGAAAAGGCAAACCCTAATCCTGTTTGGTCTAGACAACGCATTTACAAATAATCAGATACTACAAAGACTTCCAGTTAAGGACAGCAAGGAGCCAGGTCTGATACTTACCGAAGTATCTTGCCAATAGAACGAAGCACAGACCCCTGTATCAGTCACTCCTCTGTGTGTGGTTCGTGCACAGGGCTCAGGGAGAGCCCTGGTCCAGACTGCCTCCTGTCACAGGCTGCCCTGCAAGTAGCCATGGGTGGCCTCAGTGTCCTCTCAGTGGCACACATATGGCAGTACCTTGCTAAAGTGGGTGTTTATTCATGTAAGATCAAGTAGTGTAAAATCAATTGAAGATTAAAGACTGAAGCCAAGAATCAGCAGGAAAAAAAATTAAATCTCAGAATTAGAGTGGTCATTTCTTAAATGCAGATTTTCTTAATCTCCCATTTTGAGACAAGGTGATGCCAGACACTTTATATAAATTTTAATTTTTGCATAGCATATATTTCACCTGCAGGACACAATGATGGTATAAACAGGTTAGTAACAATGTTGCCTTCTTAGCAATTGAATGTAGCCATGTCTGGTCACTTTTTTTAGGTGCAAACCTGAGTAAGAGGTTGCTGTTTCAGAACACGTCATGTTTCTAAAATAGCTCTTTCATTTGAATTAACTAGCTTAAAATAATACATTTTTTATTTCCTTGCTACTAGTGGACATAACTTGATTTTACAGGCAACATTCTCATCAATATATATAGCATTACCATTCGAGCTGTGTAATGTCAGTTGGAATTTTAAAACTGAAATAATAAGTCAAATCTGTAGTAATAATTATACAGATTAATTAATTCATTGAATTTAATATGAACTATGAATATCATTGGTTTTTAAACTTTTTTTTGGTAACTGAATAAAAACATTTTCAAGCTGTTTAGTTTTGAAAAGTAATATTTGATTTTAGCTGAGTAAGTGTTTAGTGGTTTATCATTAAAATAAGCTTCTTTTGGCAATATCCAAATACTACTGTGCTTATTAGCTGACTAACACTCCTCCTACAGGCAAAATGAGAAAACTGCATCAGTTTTAAGTGCTCGTAGAGAGTGCATGATTATGAACTACATAATAAAATAAAAACAATGTTCACTGGTACCCAGTTCTAATAAAACTAAGTGACTCATTTCAAGTAAATTGAATGTCTTTCCCCCTCCATTGTTTGGGGTTTTGTTTATGAAGCTGCAGTGTCACTAATGCTAATTTTCAGAAAGATTACTAGTGTACTTAGGTATTAAAATCTGAAGGCTTTCACCAGATGGTCTTTACACTAAATACCTGTGATTGGGATATAGCTTTTAGGAGGAGGAGAAGGAACAATTCTGAAGTTCAGCAAAACTTGCTCTAAATTCAGGATGTCCAAAAGTTCAGATAAATACCGATAATTGGAGCCAGTATTTTAGGGATATGACAGTCTTGCTAAGTCTTAACATGAACTTAAGAAAAATAAATAACTTGAACTGTCTCCTAGTCATCAAAACAAGCTGTCTTATTTGGCTTCCTCCTCTTGCTCCCATTTATGTAGCACAAGTTGGGGGTTTGGGCAAAGCAAGAGCCACCTACTTCCCTCTTCCTTCCTCCTCTGTTTCTAAGGCAGCCACCAACAAAAAGAGAATAAATCAGAATTTGGGCCAACATCATCAATTTAAACTTACTGCATGTGCTTTTCTTTCCTGTAAGCGTTAACACCAGTTAATCTGTTGTTCTCATTAGTGGTTTTAATCCTATTGGCATTAGGCTGTGACCAGAGTGCCTGTATTCAAACATGTCATATGGAGCTGTCCCATGTTTTGAAGGGTTGAACTAGTTTTGTGTTGCTTTCCTCTGCCTTTATGTAGGGACTCAACTTTTAGTTTCTTATTGGCTGCATGAAAATATGGTGCTCTGGTGTTGTAGACTGTGCAGTGCTCTGTTCAGATAAGCTACCCCAGCAGTGCCCCTCATTCAGTTGTCATTACTTAAGGCTTCGTAGGTTCAGTGAAAGCTGGCTGGAGAAAAAAGCCTTAAGAAATATTCTTTGTGGCATAATTTGTCTCCGAGCATGTGTTCTTTTACAAAATAAAATAGTAAATATTTTAATTGTTTCTTTTTAAATGAACGTAATGACATTCAGTTCTGTGCAATGTAATTTGGTTACTGACTTTGTTTTTGTGGGAGGATTTTCTTTCATAGTAATGTAATGGTAATATGTTTGAACCTTTCTGAATTTATAGACTGCAGGCACACAATATAAATTTTTGTCAGTCATCATCTTTTTATTTAATATGTTCCTTACACTACAACGCTGTTAATGGAATTTGGGAGATTTTAAAGTTATCTGTTAATGCAGATAATATGGAAAAGTGTAGCAAATTATATTGCGCTTACTTATATATTTCTATATATAAAAGAGAAAATCATTGACACTGAAGAATGTTCTCTATATACAATTAAGATGCACAACTCACACACAAATGGGTGAGTGCTGAGTTCTTGTAAGCAGCATTTGAGTAGTTGGTAGAAATACTGCATTACAACAGGTACAGATATGGCATGATTGTTTTAGACACCAAGGCTAATAATTTTAACAATATTTAGAAACACTGGAGAAAAGGCTTCAAATATACTAGCACCAGGGACAGACAAGCATGAAAGATTAATGTAATTTTGCATATAATGATGCACATTCTTACACAAAAAATCCATCTGCAAGTGTCATGTCAGTCAGCAAAAATCTTTGATGGGTGGATGCAGCTGGGCTGTCTCTTCTGGCAAAGCTGGCCTAGAAAAAGCTAAATGTAGTTATGATGCTTTGTGCCATCTGTAGTATGCCAGTTTATCCTGTCTTCACTGGCATTTACAGTACTGCATTGGGCATCAACAAACACAGAGACGTGGATGTAGAGTGACAGATTCATTTCCTCCAGAGGCTATGAACTCTGGTGTAGGCTTGTGCCACCTTCCTCTCTCCGTTGTATTCTGTTGTCACTGGTATTTGGCTTGATTTCATATTTCTGTGTTCAACTAATCATATTTTTTGATTTAGCAATTTGCATATCCTAACACAAAGGCAATTAAATTTGATACTGAAATATTTCAGTCTTAACTGAGGATAGGCATACATTTTCTTGAAGTTTGCCAACTGTCAACACTAAAACTTCTATTTTAACGTGACATTTTCTTTAATTCTCTGAATTTAAATGCACTAAATAGCTGTATGTTTTGTATCAGCTAAGCATTAATATTATTTTTTTTAATGTCAGAGTAAAATATGCTTAACTTTTTATACTTTTAACATATCTGATGATCAAAAATTTCTGAGCTGATTTAATGCATATTCCTTATGTTAGAAGGACAAAAATAAAATCTCATAAGTTAACTGTTCTTTTGATAATATTACTTTCCACAGTAACTGAATATGAAGGCCATGCTCTTTCAGTACTTAAAGAATGTGAACTCCAGGCATTTGATGGGTAAGCAAGCTGGCTTGTGGTAATGAATGGAAATAAATCCTGTAGTTATTGTTTGTATTCTGTCCCAAACTATGCCAAAAGGTGTTTCATGAGTTACTGATTCAGATATATATCAAGACTGAGAAAAGTAGTTCTCATTGGACATTGTGTTTCTTTTAATAATTATCACTTACTGGCACATAGTTATACATGTCTGATTCCTGAAAAACGTTGTATTTTTGTTTCGTCTTCTACCGTTGTGTAAAGACTTCAAAGTAGTTCTCCTGCAGGATTTACCTCCAGTAGCCAGAAGTAAAGGGAAAGAGGAACAGAAGAAGCTGGAAGACTTGAGGGCTATTAAAAAAAAAGATTCCTGCCCTTTCTAAGCTAGCTCATTATAAAAAACAAGTGAGGGTTAGGAATAGCTTTGAGAAGAGAACTGCTTTTTCATTTTCTCAGGCTTTTTCTTTTGAATTTGGCAATTAACTAGGTTTTATTATTAGAATACTATCATCAGTGTTATTATCAGAAGTTAAGAGCAAAAGTGGAAATGTTGTTGCTATTCCTCTGAATCTGTTTTCAACACCAACAAATGCACGTCCCCAGAATGAGAGTAAAATATGTCTATTTTCCCAAATTAAGTCACTCCAAGTGG
Source organism: Crypturellus undulatus (assembly GCA_013389825.1). NCBI lineage: Eukaryota > Metazoa > Chordata > Aves > Tinamiformes > Tinamidae > Crypturellus > Crypturellus undulatus. The sequence continues at coordinate 1,125,071 of VWPW01011999.1, read as the reverse complement.
ACAATTTATAGAGTAGCAAAGATTCTTGGATTTGCTGCAGTGCCACAGACATTTAAACTCAGGTGTCAGTGAAACAAATATCAGGAGATTACTGTTCACAAGCTGGAAGAGAGTATACTCCAAACTTTTCATATATACTCTTACCTTTTTTGATACCTTACCTTTAAGGAGAAGCAATACACCTCAAAATTTAGAAATGGAGAAATAATTGGGAAATAATAATAATAAGAACAGAAGAAAAACATGACAGAAGCTGAGATAATCCAAGGTAATAAATAACATAATGGATATTTCCTTACAAAGAGCTTACCGTGTTTTTTTTTTGGTCTGAGTTGCTGGGCATAGTTTCCCAACCACATTCGTATTTATGAGATTTTTAAGTAAGCAGCTTCCAAAGTAAACCTGCCTTGTTTAGAAAAACCTTTAACTGTAGAAAAACTGTTAACTTTCCTTCATGGTGATCTAGAGAATCACTTAGCAGTTGCACAGAACAGGTAGACGACAGCAGGAGGAAGCCGCCGCTGGCTGTAGCAGGGCCCTTGCAGGCAGCCGCGTTGCCCTGCGCGGCCGGAGCGGGGGCTCTGCCTGCGCCGCGGGAGCCGCAGCGGGCACGGCCCAGGGCCGGCAGCACGGCTGCCGCTGGCTCTTCATCCCACACTGCTAGTTCTGCGGTGGTATCTGAGCTGCCGTTACCTAGCTGTTAGAAACTGTGCGAAGTCCGTCTGGGTCAGGATTGTAAGACTTAAAAAAACTTTTCCACTAAAGCACTTGAGCACGTGCTTGACTCTACCATCTGATTAGTTCTTTGGCTCTAGGGTTAAGTATTCTTATGTACATTTTACATAAAATATGTTACAGGTAAGTTTTTAATTTTTTAAATCCTATTTCTATTCAGAAGAAGGCAGAAATAACAACGTTTATATTTTGTTAGTTACTGTCTACTGATCTGACAGGGAATTCCTAACCTATTATTTAAAGAATGGAATGATTATAGGTATTTGAAATATCGTTAAATAAATGATATATGACAGCCACCTTCCATTTGTTTGATCAGCTGTGAAACTATTTATCCTGCACTGCTTAGCATCTTTATTTTGTAATAGGGTAGTTTGTGTTGGCGGAGATGGATCTGTCAGTGAAGTTGCTCATGGTCTGCTACTGAAAGCCCAGATAGATGCTGGGAAAGACACAGACTACGTACTCAGGCCTGCCAGAGCACCCCTTCCTCTTGGAGTAATACCAGCAGGTGAGGCAAAACGTACCTCTACAGTTTGGTTTTAAATCACTTCGGCATGTCTTGCAGTTTGAACTACTGAACCTTCAGTTACATAAGGAGAGCTACTGAATAAAACACCTATATTAGTGATTTAGGTTGGTGGTGCTGTGGGCCAAATGACTACATTACAAGTGACTAGATTTTAAATCAAGAGAATAATTTATATTAATTATTTATTTATTATTTATATTAATGACATTTATTTATTATTTATATTAATGGTATGGATGAGTTCTTTTCTAAAGAAAGAAGCTCTAGAAGAAGAAAATTAGACTTCCCTTCAATTAATCTATGTAGAGAGCAGCTAATTTTGCTCTCATCTCCTGGGAGAAATGACACAAAATACAAATTTTTATTTGGTAGAATTGGCCTCTTTATAAGCCCTTGTTTTATCTTCTCCCTTGAATTTTCTGGACAGGTTCTCAGTTGTCTTCATGTTTATAAATGGTATCCCAGGAAAATCTTTTCTAGTTTATGTAGGAAAAGGTATAGTGCACACAACGCTGCATTCCATTCTTTTTGAAAAATATTCTCTCTCCTTTCTTACTATGTTGTCTGATTTCATTAACTTATATCTTGTTTTCTATTTTTTTCGTCTTTCACAGTTTTTGCCTCATCCTTATAGGAGTATAATTTGGACTGGACAGAGAAGATAATCTAGAATAGATACAGACAGGGGTAATGCTGCACTGATGTCTCAATTACTTTGAGAAAAGAGGAGCTTTGTTTTTGTTTTGTTTTGTTATTTTGCATGGACAGTCCCCTCTTGGGCAGAATATTTTGCAGCTTTTCAAATGTTCTCAACTAGTAAGGAAAAAATCACTGTAGCCGAGTGAATAGTGAATCATTCTTTTCAGTTTTGTGAAAAACAAACAAATAAACAAACAATGAAACAAAAGCAAATTTTAGGCCAGCAGTTTGATTTGTCACTTGGGTTGCAGTGAACACCTCGGTGGAGGGGTGATGGCCTGGCCTCTCTCCAGCCCTGGCTCTGTGCTCCTTGGGTTTGCTCCAGGTCCTGCTTCTCTCCGTTAGTACTGAAACCCTTGAGGGTGACACTATTATGTTTTAAGATCAGACAAGGTGTGTGCACGTGAAAGAAGGCTGAATATCGTACAGCTGGAGGCAGTCTTCATTGCCAGGTGATGAGAACAAAGTATATAATAGCAGGAGAAACTTCTTAACAGACACAGCAAATATTAAGCTTATTTTATTTCAATTTCATGTTATACACCAATTATCCAAAAGTGATCATATTGAAATAGATAAGTATGATATTTGTGTACATGAACAACTTGCAACTAAATGTCAGTTAATCTTTTTTTAATCCCCTCCTAAATCCATTATACCCAATATTAAGATTTAATAGATGAGTAAGAACGGGCGCTGTGTATAGCCCTGCATTACTGGAGTAGATTAAGGTCTGGGCTTGGGCCTCTGCTAAGAGTAGCTAAATCAGCACCTCAACATTCCGGGTCTGGAGCTGCTGCTGCTGAAGCCGTTGCCTCCCGGCGGGGCGGGTGTTTTTCCCAGAGCGCCCCAGGGAGCAGCAGGCCAAGCTGCTCCGGGCTGCATGGACGGCTGGGCCTTTGCGGGATGCGAGCAAGAGGGAATGTTGCTATGGGAACTCCTGCTCCGGAGGATGTGGATGGGAGGGGGATTCGCATGGAGGGGAAGGGGCCTAGAAGGACAAGAAAAGCTCCCTGGTCCTTACAGAGCAAGAGTGAATCTCTGGCTGCGAACCCTCTTTGTCCTCCGTGGCTCATTTAAATAAACTCATGATTTCCAATTAATTCGAAAACATAGTACTACGGAGGGACTGTTAATTTCTGTGATATTTCAGGCAAGGAACCAAAATGTTGGTGCAGTTTTCATCAGAATTTTAGATATGCTTGACTAGGAAGTCATTACATCACATTTATCTGTTTGGATGGGGGAGACATTAGCAGCCTTATGAATATTCATGTGGTCTGGTTAATTAAGTTAATTGAACTGCAGAAGTGCTTGCACTTCCAAGGACGCTCCTTCCTTTCCCTGCCTCCCCATCAGTTTCTGCTGGGTCCCTTCCTCGGTCCAGCTCTTCCTGACCTGCAGGTACTTTGTTCCACAGGGGCCATAGGGATACAGGGAGGAGGTTGCAGAAACTTGTTTGTAGTGTCAAGAAAAAACATTAATGAGCTCTTGTTATTTTTTTTTTAAAGGAAAATTATATTAATGGAATATTTTTTTCTGATAAAATTATGCTGGTGATGAAGATGTTGGCATTGTACAGTTGAAACCTTTTCATGCCGTTTTACAGCGCGAGCACAGAGATGAGCATCAAAAACGCTCATCAGAACCTCCATCGTAATGCAGCAGTGTTCAGGGGAACTCTCTCATGGTTGGTAAACAATATCCCAGCTTTATGCAGAGGATAAAAACAAGTTTAGGTGACTTAGCAAGATGAATGATATTTTGCAGAAACGGACTCTGCCAAGTTTGCAGTGCAGCCTCCTGTTCTGTACGGTACCAAGCCTGGCCCTGGCTCTGCTTGCAAGGTCTGGAGACCCCGAGGGGAGCGGGTCCGGCCTCCCTGGGAGCCAGGAGAGGCTCCATCTCTGCCTTGTTTACTGCTGCACATGCTAATGGGCTCTGCAGACTTAAGACTTCAATTATTTGTGCCTATTCCATTTAGTAGGAAGGGGGATTTAATTCTCATTAAAGTCAGTATGAAGACTGGTACTGACTTCAGCCCTGGTCATTTGTTTTCTCTTTGTCATCTGCGTTGATAAACTACTGTTGCTTAAATGAGGAATCACAGTTTTAAAACATACTGAGCCAGATATTCAGAAGTATTTTTGACCCTGTGCTCTTTTGTTAGCTGGTCTTTAGTGACATAGATTTTATTTTCTTCAGAATATCAACATCTCTATTGTCTCTTTGCAGGAAGCAAACACCGTTTGCATGTCTTCCAATAATCCCAGCTGTTTGTCACTATATGCTTTCCTTTTCTGTGTTTTTGAAAAGAGGTTTTCTAATTCCAACTCCAAAACATTCCCACTTTTAAAAAATTACATTCTTATAAAAGGCTATTAGAGTTGCAAAAGTAGGATCCAAGAAGATACTTTTGAGCTAATTCACTGGCTGAGCAAAAGTGCTTGAATCTACAGGTTAAATGGAATAACCCACTAAAACATGAAAGGGGCTTTGGGCATTTATTTCAAGCAGACACTGCTTTTCAGATCAAAACCGAATTGTTCAGGTTCTCTTGTCTTAACACATCTGTATAGAACTATATTTTATAGTCCCCGAATTGAAAATGTTACCTGTTTGCGTATTAAATAATATTCGTAGTTAGAACAATGACTTGTGTTTTATGCTTATTTTACAGAAAGAGAAAAATCATGGAAAAATATTTTTAGCAGAGTTGTTGGGTATAAATTATGGAAATTATTGTATTCTTAAAAAACTGTGCCTCCTGGTAGCATTCCTCATGTTTAGAGTGACTTGTCTGCTGGCAAAAATGGAGGTATTCATTCCAGTTTCCGTTTCTTGCACAGTACTTCCTAATCCTAGTTTTCTGCATTTACTTAAGCATTTCTTTCTAAAAAAGGAGGAGAAAAAAGAAAGATATTAATTGTATAATCACCTATAAACTTTTGTGAAATAGATTGCATTAATTAGATTACATTTCTCTTTGAATTATTCAAAAATAAGAATGCTGATGATTGTGTGTCACTCCTGCATGCACATAATCTGCTTCCTTCCACATGACACTTGGAAGATAAAAACATGAGAGAGAGTTTTGTGCCTCATAATGCATGTACCTCCCTCCTGTGTCCACTTTTACAGGTACTACTAATATCTTGGCCCACACACTCTACGGTATTAAGCACCCAGTGACTGCAACATTGCACATTATAATGGGTAAATATTCCATTGGGAATCTTTGTTTAAAGATAAATGAGATGTCTTTCCATTTTGTCTGTACAACAAATAGGTTTTTAACTGTGAAAATGTAATTATACTAAAAGCAGAAAAACTAGGTTGCTGGTGTAAAACTTTATTTTTTCCTTAGGAAAGACCAAATACTTAGCTGAGCAATACTTAGGAAAGAGCAAATACTTAGCTGAGCAATATTAATATTTCCATTGGAACATTTCTGGTTTGTGATACCTATTCTTAATGAAAAGAATATAATGGAGAAGATAGTTTCACCTTGAGTACTTTCTAGCCTTCACAGTTAGTAATGGAAGAGTTCTTGCTCTGTTTTAGATAGGAACGCAGATGCCTTTACATGCAAAATCTAGGGCTGTTTGTTTTTTAATCGGAGACACTCAAATTAATGGAAGCCAGAGGGTCTATTAAAAATAATTTTTATTCAATTTTACATAGGCTGTCTTGAACAGAATTAGATGCTTAAATTCTGTGATTATAAAAATAAATGCATTTGAAGCTTATATTTAAGAGTCTCTGCAACTCCTCCAATAAAATATGTAAGTGTGCTGTTGCTAAATCAGTATGAAGTTTAACCCTTGCACATACTGGGTGGAAATTTTGCAAATATTTATGTAACAATAATTTACTCTGATACTGTATGTATATTTTTTTAATCTGAGCAGTCATTAAAAGTCAAACTACTACATCTGGTCTGACAGAGTAGCTGAGTTTTGGTTGTAGATATTGTAACTTTAACATTTTGTAGCAGAATTATTATTTTTCAGACCCTAAATCGTATCTAAATTCTTTCTAGTTTTCTTTAGTAATACTTGACTTCCTAAAAAAAGAAGAGTCTGGATCTTTATTAATTAAATTAGGTGGAAAGGAGATAGTAAGTTATATTCGGTTTGAAAAACAAATGTTTATACTTCCTGATGTTTATCTTTGAAAATTTTAGGACATGTTCAACCAGTTGATGTCTGCACTTTTAGCACTCCAAGCAGGCTTTTACGTTTTGGGTTCTCGGCTATGTTTGGCTTTGGGGCAAGAACTTTGGCTTTGGCTGAGAAGCACCGCTGGATGCCCTCTAATCAGCGGAAGGATTTTGCTTTTATCAAAACGCTGGCAAATCTCAGGTATGTAATAACTGCTGTATTTTTTTCCAATATTTTTCATTTTCTTGCAGAAAGTGCTGTAACTAAGAGATGTGGTAAGATATAGAGATAACTTGACAGCTCAATCACAGCCAGATCCACGTGATGTATATATTTGCTACAATTTAAAGAAGAGATAATTCTTGTATATACAACATCCTCTTAGAATCATTTTAACTTTTATCAAAGTCTATTTAAACAGAGTATTGGTGATAATAAATATTAATGCTTTTCCAGGCCAGAGGAATGTGAGCTATCATTTCTACCTCTGCAGATTTCACAAGAAGATTCTCATGCTAAGCATTAATATTATAAACTGAGATGACCCCAAATCTGGAAGAAAAAAAACAAACAAACAAAAAAAAAAACAAACAAAACAAAACTTAATCTTTGAAGATGCAATTGTACTAATTCTAAATTGTTCCAGTTTGATCATCAGGCAAAAAGATCTTAAATATTTATTTTGACAATTGCTAGCATGCACACTTTGTAAAATGTTCACTTTCTATTTATGAGACCATAAAAGAGTTGTTGTGAAGCAGACTTTCACTTAATATTAGTTTCATTCCATTTCATTAGTCCTTTTTCCACTGAGATATTACCTTTCTCTTAAGCAGATATTGTTTCAATGTGTTAAAATCACTTAATAATATTATCTGCATATTTTCACCCTTCTAGAAGGAAGAAAGAGATAATTAAAAACAATGGTGAGTTTCAACCTAATTATTTAAAAGTGAACTGTGGCTGGTTAAAGTTAAGTAATGCAGAATTACTCTGTTATATTTAGGCAGCAAGGATCAATGGCACAAGATCCAGGGTCACTTCCTGAATGTGAGCATTATGGCAATCCCTTGTCTGTGCTCAATGGCACCAAGAGGCTTGGCACCTAATACGAGGTCAGTAGGGGTTTAGGGAATTAGTCATGTCTATAAATTCTGACATCTTACCTTAAGACCTTGGCTTTTCAACGAGCCCTAGGCCATGTTTAGGCAGTCTGGACCCTCTGGAATGGGGGAGGGAGAATAGACTGCAGCAGACTTGATAATCCTAGGAATTGTAATCAGTTTTTAGATCAGGCAAATAAGGTCAAGTAGTCTAACTGGAATAATGAATGGATAATTGCTGCAACTAAATTAGTTGGCAAGTCTGACTTAGCTGGTAGTCGCCAAGCAGTCTGTCACCCGTTTCAGCTGTATGTAGAAACTTTATGTTGGATATTTTAAAAAAGTTTTTATTATTTTTTAAACTATAAAGATGCCCTTCATCTTTCACTCAACAGACAGGAAAAGGGAAATACGATTCTTTTTCTGGTATCATGAAGAACTGAAATTCACACTGTGTTTTGTCTTTCTTGCTGAATTTAGAAAATCCAACTTCCACATAGACTCAGTCATTTCCAAGGCGGTGTACGTAATCTCTCCATGGATGCTGACTCACACTGCCTTTGGTTATTGTGGAGGCATGTTTTGCAGTGATCAAAATACTATTGGATCATAAATACTTGTGCTTGCTGCATGTAGTTGAAGGCTATGTAGAATGGCAAGAACCTCCATAGTCTGTACATGAAATACAACACCAACCTCCCAGACAAGACATCAAATTGCCATACACTCTTAGAAAAGATTATGGAATGAATCTCTTCTCTTGCTGCTCTGGTAGAACTTGATTTGTCAGAAAGAAAATGTAGAAACAGATGTTTTTAGTCAAGCTCTTACTGAGAAGATTTCTATGCTACAGGAGTCCTAGTAAGCCTCATGCTTCCAGAAAGGGCACAAATGCTCTCCCCTTCCTAGGAACTTGCATTGTCCAGTATTTCTACTTTGTTCTATTCCAGTCAGTAGAAAACATCTTTCTAGATGGTAATTTATTGTGGTCCCATAATATTACAAATGGAGCAGTTAAATATCCATAGATCTATGAGTATGGAAAGATCTGTGGTGTTAGGCCAGATATATATATATATATATACATAAAATCTTAAATGTAATTTTCAAAGCATACATTCTGAAGCATACATTCATATACATGTATATTCAGAATAAAATACAGTCTCTGCAGTCACTGTGGCGTTCATCAGATACATTTTGTTGAAGGGTGGTTTGTTTCCATAACCTAAATGAGTCTTCAGGATGATTATATTATGCCTTAGCTGTTACCTTTTGTAACAAGGTTAAGAAATATGAGAATTAATAGCAGCTGAGTGTCATGATCCATATTCTTGAGGATGCTCAAATACCAGTTACAAATGAGCACTTGCATTGAGTATCAGAACTGCAGTATGTTGCATGGTTAATCTCTCGCATGCGACCCGTTGATTTTGTATAAAACTCACCTCAGTTCGTAACCCCCTGTTCTCTGGGCAATGAGCACCTAGAAGGAGCTTGTGCAGAACGAGCCCGGGCTGAGGTGGCTGGGGGTGAGGGAGCCCGCGGCGCTGGGGGCTGCAGGGATGGGGCTGCAGGGATGGGGCTGCGCCCGCCGCGTCCCAGCTGCCTGCAGAGTCCGGCCCTCTGCACCGCCGGCATCGCCGCGCCCGCTGGCAAGGGGAGTGTGAAAGCAGGGCTGCGATCACTGAGGTTTAAAAATCATCTGTTAAATAAAAATGAGATCTTTTTTTATTAGGATCTATGATGTGCAGTGGATTATAGGTGATGATAAGGGAGTACACATTACTTATCACACTCTTTATTGTGTAGATGCAAGTAACTTCAGGTGCACAGTTTATATTCCTCTACAGAAAATCTATTTGGCAAAGATTTTTTAAAAAAATTTAAAAAGAGTCTTTTTCCTATTAATTTACTTTTGTTCCTAGGCTTGAAGTTTACTCTTTGTCTGCTTTTCAGGCTGAATAATGGCAGCATGGCTCTCATTGTTGTGCAAAATACTTCTCGTTCGGAGTTTATTAAACACCTGAAAAGATACACCAGTGTAAAAAATCAGGTACTGTTATTTTTTTTCTGGTAATTGTAAAAAGAATGATTAATCATGGAAAGAGACATGCTGTAAGAGTTAATGTTAGCAACCTCCTAAGGAGACTTAGCTTCCTGTCAGAATACATTAGCCCCCTTTATCTGATTTTTCTTTTTTTTTTTTTTTTTTTCCTTTTCAATCACCAGACTAATACCGATTAGCCTATTTCAGCCCATCTGTTGTGGTTTAAGTTGTATTTATGCTGCAGTATAGTTTTATGAGCATAAAGCCTTGCACCAAAAAAAGAGGAAATAAGCACTGCGTTTAAATTTGGTGCGGTACAGAGAACACGGGCTGGGGCGCTGTACAATGCTGTAGGAAGCGGATAAGTCCATAGTTTTGGCTGGTAGCAGTGGGCTGTTACCACTGGTTTTAGCAAATAGTAAATATTTTACCTAGTCACAAACATTTGCAGAACTGTATTTCCAAATTGTGGTCAATGTGTCTTTCCCACCAGCTTGTGCTGAATAAAATCACTTTTACAGAAAGGTTTAGATTTGGATTAGATAAACATTTGAGAGAGAGATCTTGGGGAAGAGGTGAGTGACAGTTCCATACACCAGCACTACCCCTTCGGTTTAGGAAACAGTTTATGAAAACTTTGCCATTAGCATGTTCTGGGAGGAAGGCTCTGGCATTTTTTTTTTCCATCTCACTCTTTACCATTAGAAATTAGAAGAGGATGTGGACCCTCCTTTAAACCTAAGATGACCAATTACTGGATGTATGAATAGTCTCATTTAGGATGGGATCACTGTTAGTGATGAATGGACTACAGGAAAATTGCTGCTTTGACTTTCATGTACTGTGAGAGCATGTGCAGTTTCGGAGCATGAGAAGCATCCCCTGTCATCATAAACAGAGCAAGCTTGCCTCTTCCAGGGCACTATCTAGGATAAAAATAGCATGCTAATCTATAAATACTAGTCAATATACTATACCATATCTCAGGGGGTTAGAGCTAAGGTTAAATGTTCTCAAATTGAAAAGCTTGCTCTTTTTTTTTAAGTTCAGTCTGTTACTAAGCTATGAGCTATATCTCTAATATACATTTGTGCTTGGTGTAGTTCAATTTTCCCTTTGTTGAGACCTACACAGTTGAAGAAGTAAAAGTACAGCCACGATTTAAAAGCGTGTTTGATACCAAAGACGATACGTATGGAAGTGGCACTTCTGCAGAAGGAACTTACCCTTGGAACATAGATGGAGACTTAATGGAAGAAGCATCTGCCGTTCACGTTCGGTAAGACTCCAGTATTTGTAATATCCTACAGCAACACTATAGTGGTATCGCAATCTTAAGGGCAAATAATAAAAATGACACCTGAGTGTTGCAAATAGCCTAATAATAGCACTGTGTCCCACTGTACACTGCAGTGTGGCCTGTTGCAATCCTGTGGACCTTCCCCATCCCCACAGGCCCGTCTTTGCGAAAGTTTATGACCTGTAGGGCACATCAGCACGTTGCAGCTCCACCTCTCTGTGCCTGTTGCTTGGCCCCTGTGTTCCTCAGAGGAGATCAGCCATATGTGAAGGGCTGGGGCTGGGGAGGAGCTTGCTTTGGGAAAGCCCTACTTGTAGCTTCAACAAAAATGCAGGTGTTCAACAGTGGGAAATTGGGTGCTGCTGGGGAACAGTCTGCATAGCAGCTGGAGAATGAGATTAGTACAGCAGGGCCTGAAAGGTCCAGCACGGTGGAACGGGAGGTGGCTTGTCCTTCTGCAGCACAGGGCAGCAGCTCAAGGCAGAGTTCCCTGTAACGTGGTCTGGTTTGGAAAAGGAAAGGGGGACCACGTTACAGCATGGGTGAGAAATACACTTTTAAATGCATATGTGCATACTTCTAAATACACACTTTTAAAGATGTCCTTGCAGTAGTTGTTGCAAATATATCCAGTAGATTTCACTCCATGCAGCAGTTCATATAGACCTTTGGTTTTTAAAAAAAAAAAAAAAAAAAAGTGACACCCAGTGCAAGAGTTAATGGAACTGATGAAGTTTTGACTTCCTCCCTAACAGGCTCCATCCTCAACTCATTGATCTCTATGGAGTGAACATTGATGAACTGGAAGGTTCCAAAGCCACCTGTAATTGTATATAGGAGGAATATGCAGCCTTTTCTGCTGCAGGTTCTGCATTGGAAGAACCTTTTTTCTATCCATGGTCATGTTCTTTTAAGGTCTCAGTCCTTCAGTCAGTGAATGCGGTGGTTGGAACAAAAGCTTCATTGGATGGTTGTTGTACTTCTGGTCGTACATACTTTTATCAGGATATAGTTAACTGTAAAGAAGCTGTCTAGGCATAACAAGAAAAAATATATTGGTCTCTGTTTTATGAATTTGGGGTGTAAAATGTACACTGAAAGTGTACATCAGAATAAAATATATTTTTATTAAAAATTTATTTTACCTACTGTGATAAATATAAGATGCTGCTTAGCCTGCTCTTGATATCCATGGTATCACATAATTTGGTTTAAATAAAGAGAACTAGGTTAGCAGAAACTAGGAAGGCAACCAAAGGCAAAATACGTATATTTTTGATAAGGTATATTTTGATCAGGATCAAGCATCCTTCTTTTTATGCTGTTTATATCATACTTTAAGTCCACTTCTAGTCAAGCCCTAATGAATGTATATGCTGATGTCTTCTGTGCTTTTTCTTTGAAATGCATTTGAAAGGCTACTGTCTTTACAAAGTATTTTTAAGCATCTAATGTACCCTAGAACTCAAGTGCTATTCAGCGTAGTTTCTGTTGTTGCTAAGAATGAAGTTATGCTAAGTATGATCAGGTCAGTTTTTGTAGCTGTCTTACAGGGTGTAAGTGTATTTTAGGGTAGTTCCTTAACTATTTGAGATACCTGTGCAGGTTACCACCGCTTTATTTTTGGTTTTGTTTTGCTTTTCTAGGAACAGGTTTTCTCTGAGATGAAATGTAGTAGATTGACAAGACTGTCAGGCCGCAGGACCATAGGAATAACAAAGGTAGTCCTATTTGAAAGTCCTTTGAATTATTGCTCAAAAGAAGGCTAATGAGAAATGTTATGAAAGCTGTCTTGGCCCAAGACTTACACATGTTACTTTAAAGCCTTAGTTCAGTAAGCAGTTGAGTATAATATTAAATCCATTCTAAGGTCAATGTGTCCTTCTGAGGAAGAGGTTCTTCCTTAGCTCCAGCTGGAACCTTTTGTTTCAACTTGCACCTGTTGTCTAAATTGGATTGAGCAGCCTTCACTTACACCCTTGTAACTGATACAACTTTAATTCCATATCAAATCAGATATTTTAACATATTTAAGGCAATTCAAACTAAGCTTTTGAAGGCTAAGAAGACTATTCCAGCAACATGTATTGGGTTAAACTGTTTTTATTACAAATTTGAACATTAACAGACAAATAAGAGCTTGCAGAAGACACATTCATGTGCTTAATTTATGGGGTCTTTTTAGTGAAGTGAAACTCAGTGATACTTTAACTTTGTTATCATCAGGGATATACATTTATTTTCATGTCAATCTTCTAAAAACAGTATTTTGTTTCATGTCTTAAGAACAGTCAGCCAACACTTACACGTTAATAATAAAATCTGAATAGAAAACATACAATTTCCAAGTCAACATTATTGTATTTATTGACTTTGAAACAGTTTTACCTAAGACAAAATGCTTTAGTTTCATTTACTTTGCATTGTTTGTATTAAAAGGAATTATAATGCTTTTTCCAGTAGTTGAGGTATATTTTTTCACAATATGCTGTCATAACAAACTCATTTCTGTTCAAAGAAAGATATTTTGGTTAAAGTGCAATAATTCACTAAAGCCATTTGGAAAATAAACTTATTTGTATGTATTTCACAGACTTGCAAGAAAATATTTTATTATTCACACATTTTTGTCTGTTTTTAATATATGTTCATTCATTTGTCCTTACACTGCAGAAGATTTTAGAGCAAAAAATTATTTTAGATGAGCCACAACTTTGTAGTCAAATGAGGTGAAAGAAAATTTTAAGTGCTCAGCTTACATAGAAAAATGGTCCCCAGTACTTAGTACCTTTGGACAGTGTGGCTTTTATGGCACCAGATATACTCTAGTAGCAAAATTGCTTGTTGAAGGCACTCTGTATTGCTTTTGAGTCACAGGCTAATTCCCACATGATGATAAAGCTTCAAAATGTATGCACGTTACATTCCTTTCTCTGCACCATTCAAAAAGACATCGAAGACAAGGCAAGAAAAGCCATCCATTAAGCTGCTATTGCAGTGAATTTGGTTACTGATGGGGCTGTACATTCTCCACTTGTACTGGGGAACAAACCAATTTTTTCCCGTTATTTGTATTGTTTCAGCAAAGCTAGATGGCAGTGCAAACTTACCAAGCTCAAGAAACTTCCTGTAAGAGCAGAGCAGTGGTTTGGACCATGGTTCTGTTCATTGCTTTGCCTTTCCCCTGAGTGGTTACTGTGGATGCCAGTTTGGATATTTATTTGAAAACACTTATAAAGAACACACTATAACTCTTCGAAAGACTTAAAATACGTTCAGGTAGCATTTGGCAAATCTAAAGATAAAATCTGGCCCAGTAAGGGTTTCGGGTTCTGGAAGAATAGCAGAACTAAATACTACCAGGCTAAACATTATAAAAAAAATCTTCAAATAAATACAAATAAATACTTGCTTAAAAAATACTCACATGGAAGTCTTTCACTATAGAAGTCCAAAATATCATAGCACTGACATTTGAGGAAAGGATGAAACAACTAATTCTGTCATGTTTGCACACAGAATACTAAAGATGACTAAAAATGACGATCTCCAATAAGTTACTTTTTCTACATTTGAGGTAGGATTCTGTGCTGCATCTCCAAGCTACAACTCAGAATTCCCTGCTTTAAATCTTTGACCTTACTGGCTTTGGATTGCCTGAGTGTGTGAATCTCTGCAGTGCCAGGTTGTGCCTGTGAAACCAAGGCTCGTGATGTTGCCTTCAGAAACCCGAGAGCTTCTGCGCAGTCTCCTAACTGCACGTGCTCTACATACGGTCTCCCTCTATGTGTCATTTTTACCTTGTCAGATGGCCAAAGCAACATGAGGGAGGATTTCTTCTTGAATGTCTTTATCAAAAGATTATTGCAAGTTGAAAACTAATATAATTACTTGTGCTATAATATGGTTGAGATCTCATTGTCCAGGATTGGCCAAGCTTTACCACTTTGCAAGAACTCTTCTTTTGGGTATGTAATTATTCTTCTCTTTATCTTTAGTGTTCTTCTGTCTGTCTGAAACCAAAGATGTTATGTGGCATGTCAAATACTACTTCAATGCAACAACTGCTTTACCATTTCCATGTTAGAAATATAATTGTGCATAAAGGTGTGGTCTTCCGTGCAGGTCAGGGAAATAAAATGTATTTTGTAAGAGTGACCAATTTTCTACTCATTGATGTTCCTCATGTGAATTAGCCTCAACTTTTTACTCTTCATTTGTAAAGAGCTTTTATTTGCCATCTTAGTCATCTTTATTTCCATTTGTAAAACTCCAGCTGTCTCTTCTGTCCTGGTCTTGAGAGACTGGTTTGTATGGCCTTTTGAAGAAGCCAACCTGAAATACATAGTTGTGGAATCTGTTGGCATATGTCAGTAACCCTTTGTTATCAGAGTTAAACAATATAACATGAATCAAAATGAAGTGAGCATCTATGGTGCCCATGAATAGAGGGTATTTGACATACCCTCATTTCATCATACTAAGTAATGAATGTTAGTCATTAATCAGAAAGGTAGGTTGCTTTTTCTTTTTCTAATTTGTATATAATATAGAAGGAGGAAATCCTCTGAAAATTGGGAGGCTAATACTCTCCTTCTGTAAGGAATAAGAACAAGTGAGTTTTGAACTGACTCCAGGATTTTTTAAATGTAGAATGGTATTAAAACATAGGATTTAGAATTTCATTTTTATACTTTCCTGGAAAGAGAAAGGAAAAAAAAAAAAAAAAAAAAAAAAAAGGAGGAAGTCTGTTTGTCAGTGAAACTTCCAATTGCTTAATCGTTTGTTGGAGTAGCTGCTTCAATTAACCTTTTCTTTTACTACTTATGAACAGGATTTCTTAGCATCTGTGTGGCAGCTTAAAATCTAAAATGCTTTTTATTTTGACCACCTATACTGTAAACCATTACTCAGGTGTTAAAAAATTACTGAGTGTGGAGCAGGAGTCCACAAAGATGTTCTTTTTGATCTCATTTTATAAATTTTAGATACAGTATAAAATATGGGAGGAGTTTGGTGGTGTTGATTAAATTAGAGATGTAGAATATGCAGAAGATACTTAAGAAATCAGAAATATTTTTGGAAAAGTAACTTACAAAACATGTTATTTTTCTTTAGAAAAGATAGATCATATTAAATATTTATCCCTTAAGCTTCAATAATGAATCCAACAGGATCCAAAGAACCATCAGTGTAAATTCCTGACTTGAGAATATCTGAGGCTTACTGAAGGCTTACCTTCCATAATATAAACGAAAGAAGCAGAAACAAGGTAACACCAACTATTAAGCCTATCCCAATTATCAGGACAGTTACACGGTATTTTGGCTTTTGGTGATGCACTCCTTCTAAGTACACCTATGAAAAGAGAAAAAAAAGGTCCATGTTAGCTGATTCTAAAACATGCTAAGAAATGAACTACATGGTTATGTGTTCATTGATTATGTATAAATATGTATGGGGTTCCACCATTTTAATTGCTGTTGGTTTTTCTATCTGATTGGGCCAATCAGTCTATCACAAATCCACTACTTAGGGACTTCTTACATAAGCAGACTGCTTGTTCTTGTGTAGTTCAATAACTTTTGCATTTTTTTCTGGTGATGCTGTTGCTCTCACTTCAAACTTCAAGGCTGCTGCATCATCCTGATAAAACAAAACAAAAAACCACAAAAAAACACAAATCAAAACATACCTTTTTAAAAATAGGGTTTTTTTTTACAGCTTTTTTCAGAGAAGTCCAGTTATGAGCTAGAATTAAATTCTAATAGTATTAATGACAGATGCCATGTCTGGGGAACAGTTGTGATTAATAGAATTCTAGTTTCTATTTGAAGGGTTTTTTTTTTCTCTTATGTGTTCCTTCATCCAGGAGCTACCCTATCAATGATATTTAAAGCAAAGCTGCAAACAGCAGAACAGCCCCCCTGCGCTGATAATCTCCTCCTCCAAGGAAGAAGGCAAGACCCTGGCATTGAAGGTGTGCACTGCATGAGTCGTCTTCAATCATGAAGTAGAACTGTGTTTGGATTTTCTGTGGAAATACATTTTAACTTTATTGTCTTCAAATGGCACTTCTCATTTTACAAGTTTAAATTAATTTTGACTTTAACAAAAAGATGCTACTTTATAGTATGCTTGAAGTAACAGAACAGCAGTTGGTAGAGCAACAGTAGACTGTTCAGAATAGACTTAACACTTCAAAAAATTTACGGTATGCAAGGACAGAAGACATTGCCATGTCATGAAGGTATGTACCAGTGTTTCTTCTAGTCAAGAATCCCTCCTCTTTCTGCCATGAAAACTAAATTAACATTAATATATACTCTCTCTCGGCTAATCATTTTCCAATAGCTACTCTGCTTCTTATATGCTGATCATGACTTCATTGCAAACACTCAGCTGCACTATATAACCCAGTCAGAAGAGACAAAGCAATGCATGCTATGAAGTAAAATGGTAGTCTGAAATGCATCTTTTCTGGTGGGTGGCATTTTCACAAATTGCCTTGAAACATAACATGAAAAATGTAACAAAAATACATAACACTTAGCAGATTTCTTGTTGAACTATGATTAAATTCAAATAATGTTAATATCTAGAAATGCTATGCAGAGATTATTACAAATATACCTTGAAATTGTCCACTTGAGTATTAAAAATGCATTACCATTTCTAAAAGTGAAGGAGTAGCCTCCAGATGCACCTGAACAGTTGCTTCTTTTCCACTTTCCATGTTTCCAAGCTTGCAGTGTATTTGCAAACAAAGACTGTCATTTTTCATGCAGTACTGTAGAGAAGAGGGGAAATAAAACTCCCATCATCTTTTTCTTGTTAGTAAGTAGAGACATTCAGGAACTGAGTAAAACATAAAGCTCTGTGTTTGTGTGTGACAGGTGAGGATGCAAACGTAGGTGTAACATCTGAGAACAACGGAACAATACGAGGAACTCTAATTGCTGTGCCACACAACATGTTTTATTTATTTATTTTTTTTTAAGAAATATGAGGAAACAATTGTGATAACTTGGTTCTAACTATGTTAGTAGGTTAGTTTTTACATTTTTAATTCAAATGAGTTTATCAGGAATTGTATTTACCAGGAGTGATTATATGCTACCTAGGATAAAAAATATACCCTTTGTAATTGCTGGGTCCTTAGCTACTGCGGTGTGAGAGGGCACTCATGGATTGGCAGTGCAATTTCACAAAACTTTGAAGAAGAAAATAGAAGTAGGCTTGCAGTGCTAGGCTGCACTGCCGAAGCTCTGACTTAATTTTTTTTTTTTTAAGACTGATATTCTACTGCATAGTCTCTTTCCATCAGTTTATTTGAAAACATACAGTTTCTTTTACAATTAAAGTATTAAACTTGTAGTTTATTAAATGTATTCTAATCCATAGAGATTTTTTACTAGAATAAATAGCAATTTGGATTTGGACTTAGCTAGTGCAGTAGCTGATCTCCAGCAGGCTCCATAAGCAGCTACTGAGGGATGAGTAAGAACACGCTGGGGATGTATGAAATACTCTTAATCTGTCATGTATTTCTATTAGAAACTTCCTGAGCCAAGAGTAATTTCACTTTGTTTAATATTTCTTCATAACTTCCACTCCAAATCTTTGGAAGACTGCTCTAGTGACCTCATTATATAAAATAAGGCTCATTCACACTGAGTAATCACTGACTTGCCACTGCTGCCAAAGGCCAGGCCTTACCATGTGTCTCCTATCGGGCTTTGAAAAGAAAGTGACAAGATCTTTTAATATGTTGTCATTCTTCCCTGCAGCATTACAGTTTCTAGGATATTTAGCATAGGAACATTGTCCAGTAGTTGCCTGGAAATAGAAATAACAAAATCAGTACTTTGTTTTTAAACATCAGATAGGGATGACAGGCAGACTTCTGAAAACTAAGAAGCTTAAAAGGAACCTAACTTGTACTTGCAAAATTTTAAAACACACGGGGCTGAAGATGACCCTTCCTACCCACCCTATCTCATCATAGGCTAATTTAAACTTTATGCTTCCTTGTTTCACCAAATTACACAAAACAATTTGAGAATGAGATACAATAAGCCAGAAAGAGGCTGAAGGTAATTTGTGTTTGATTAATACAGTAGACATGGGGCATCTGTTGTACCTACTTCTTAAGAATAGTAATGTTCTAAAATAGAAGGACTCTGTATTACGTATTCTGCATAACCACAAAACTTCTGTTTCACAAGATATAATAAGGCTTGATGAACTGAAGTCTTTAAATATTGTAAAGAGATTGTGGAAGTTTTCTGATTCTTTTTTAAACCCACTACTATTTACAAAGTGTCCAGTGCCACAGCAGAAAAGAACTGACAAACACAAATCACAGATTCATGTCCAGGATCAAGCTTTGCACAGATGGATTTAGTCCTGTGGGACTCTAGTAAGAATTATGCAGGTTTGAAAGAAAGGGATAAGAACTGAGCACATACACACTCCTGCTCTGCTCAGCTTTCTTCTTCATCTAATTTACATAGTTAAAACAATGTGAAATAACCTTTGCTCACCTTGATATCCAGCAAGTTGAATAATTTGAAGTTGTTGGGTGGAAAGGCATTAGGTACCATTATCTCCAAGTCTGTATTTGGAGCCATGCTTGGTCCTAAACTGATAAGCTTGTAGGAAAGAATGGTAAATGTTTTAAACTGTAATTCATGGTAGCTGTTCACGTGACAGATACATGTATAGAAATTATAAATACAAAAATTTCACAGATTTGGGTAGCACATATACTGTTACAGTGTCATGAAACTGGATTCTATTAGGGACAGTACTATCTCAAGAGATTGTCTACTTGGTTCTGGAGGCTCATTGAGCGCTTCGCTTCTGTGACCCAGTGATGCTTGTGACTGCCCTGGAGCTGTGCAGGCTGCCTCCAAAAGGAACTAGGAGAGACTAGGAGGAATTAGGTGCTCCTGCTTTTAGTCCAGCTCAGACAAGTCTGTACTGATAACTGGAAATACACTTATGGGTAAATCCCAGTTTTATACAATATCCATAATTCCTTTAAAACTGTTTCTTGCTTGGAAAAACTGTTAAGTCAGAACTGCTCTACCACTTTCAACTTTGCTTGCATATGTTAGGGGTTTGTTTTTCTCTGACCATTCAGTGGAAGATTGTTCAGGACAAAGGAAATGTTCAAAGACGGACTGATACCACTTCCTATCACTATTAAGTGGGAGTTGACAACCCAGTACTTTTAGAAATTTCCCCTACTGAGCATACAGACAGACCTTAGAGATGCTGGAAATCAAAGCTTTCACATTCAAAACATGCATAACAGGTTTTACAAAGTAAAGATCTTACATGGAAAGTGAAGTTGATGTTCTCCTTCATGCAAGTAACTGGTGAATCTTTCTCATTTGTTCCATAAATAAATGAAGCCGGTGTAACAAATCTGAGGCAGAATTGTTAATAGAAAGAATATATATAATTAGTAAGGTATTCTGGTCCATATCATCTCCAGTAAGATTGATTCTAGGAGAAAAAAATGCTTAAATTTGCATTTAAACAAATGCAGGAACATCAAGTACAAGTTTTCTACCTTTGTATTGTTTCCTCGTAAAAGAATCAGAAAAGTCAGGGACTCTCCTATCAAAAAACTATGCTCCATGAATGCCCCATAGCAAACCAGAATACGGTTCATATTATGCAAGGAATCTGAGTGACATGGGAATACAACACCATGGTCCCATTTTACACTGAAAAGGCTTCTCTCCTCAAAGTGAGGACTGTGATGAGAAATGGTCACTCATCTCTTCTACCTCCAGCTCAGGTGTCTTTTGTCTCCTTAGTAGTGGGATTTCAGTCCTGTCCATCTTCAGCTCCAGCTTAAGTTTTCAAGATTTATTTGTATTTTCAAGGACCCTGATTGTTCAAGATGATTTTAAGAAAGCAAGCCATCAATAGAAAGTTGCTATAAAAATCTGGCATAGCTATAGGTTTGTTCTTGAAACATTTAATTGGACAGCCAAATACAGCTGCAAAACTCACTGTGTTAGAAGTAGTAACTGATACTGTCTGTTACTGAAAAAACTGATAAAATATCTTTTTTGGTTCTTAGATTAGCATTCATTTATCACATTCAGTGTGTGAAAGTCATCTTCACTGTGCATGTTTTCCAAATTCAAGAATTCAGTCATAATTTTGTGTGTGCTCTTAAGTCCTCCTTAAGTCCTTAGGGCTTCTCAATAAAAAAAAAATCATAGAGCAGATTCTAGAATAGCTGTGCCATCTGATTGTCAGGATTTTCAACTATCTTACATTTCTGTATAAAACATTTGGAAATTTTTAAGATGAACAGGACAACAGTTCTATGAATGCGCACGTACAGCAAGAGCTGACTTACCCATGAGCATTTAACTCAACCTCATATTTTAGAGGTATAACTAGAGTTACAGTGTTATCCAACAATGTGTTCACATCTTCATTTTCACTATAAAGAAAAGAAAGAGTTTAGAATGCACTGTCATATGCTATATACATTTACAGATATTACAAATATATTTATATAAACAAATGTTAAACATATATCTTCCAGATTATTAAAACAAAAACATTTCATAAGTAACTACCTGTTAGGTACTAAAAAAGAACATTGTATAGGGGCATAAATCTGCTCATTGTTTAAATGGCTATTGTATTTTATTTTGTAATTTCTCTCTAGATTTTGCAGTAGATACCCTTTCTTGCAATTGTGCTTCACTAAGTTTTTTCAGTGTTCCCTGTTCTGTTCTTCAAAGCTAAGAGAATTTTGCATTGAGTAGAGCAATTTTTAATCACACATTACCAGGTAGCATTAATGATGAGGTTCAGGTCATCTTCTGCTCTAGTAAATGAACTTGCATCCAAGAGGAAACTAAAATCCAGCTGTAGAACAAAGGAAATTTTCTTTATATCAAATGATACTATATCTTAACACAGTGTAAATGAAAAAGTTCTGTTAAGATCATTTATAATTTCTTCAGTTCCAAAGTCTTTTAGAAGGAGACTTTTACCATCTTTCTACTTGTGTAGGAAGCCAAGTGCAATCAACTGATGCAATGTAGATCATCAATGAAATATTCCAGAGAATGTTTAAACAACTAACTTTAAAAGGAGCAGAGATGTTCAGATAGTAGCGTGATAAATGATGACAGTAATTGTGAATGAGGGAGAGATTTTGAAAAAGAAGTGTTCCCTCCCGTCCCTGAAAATCGTATTAAAATATTTAGAAAAATTTGAAAGTTTACCTTTGATTTTTGATCTACATATAAGTAGCCCACGCTGCACTCAAGTTTCACTGCATGAGTATCTTTATCTAATACATCACAATATATTTGCTTTTCTTCCTAAAATAAAGGACAAATTATTAATGATTCATTATTAATGATTCAAAACTCTTTTCAGACATTTTAAGATTTTAGTTCAAGACATGACCAATTTATGCTGTTAAGTGACAGTCCATTTGCTCATAATGAAGCTCAGATGGATGCATCAGGCCCACTCCAGCTTAAAACTCATCTGCTGAAGCCAGGGAAAGGTAATTCTACATAAAGACCCGTAAGATTTTTTTTGTTCTTACCACTTCTAAAACTCTGATGAAATAAAGACCTTTTGGGATTTGAATGTGGAGGACAGTTTCATACGCATCATCTCCAGTGTTGAGCAAAGAAACGTTCAATAACAATGTCTTTGTGTTTCCAACAGTAAGATACGTTTTCTTTTCATTAGGCCTATAAAATAATGATCAGAATATAAGTAAAAAGCAGCATGAATAACAACACAATGTGAAAAACAATATAGAGCTTATATACAAAAAATAACCTCTACTGCTCCTTTAGTTAACTTCATTTTGCTCTAATGTCTGAAAACAAACTCAGCTGGAAGTTATGAGGAAAGTATTTCCTTGTTCCTTTAACAAAAGGTACAACAACAGTTAAATGATGGTCAAGTCCAGCCCTGTATCTTTCAAACCCTAAGGTTACTAATGCAAGAGCAAGAACAGTGTTATCAGAGTAGTCAGGTTGTGCTTTTACAGTTCACTTTACAGACAAGAATAGCAATATGCTAACACGACACTATTTTCAGATATTATTCAAAATTCAGACCTTTGTAGAGAGGTACCATGAAGCCAGTGGAGCCTGGTTGGAGTACTTAGATGTACCAAAGAACACTAAGAACACGTATAAGCTACGTCTCAAATGATTTACAGTTCTGATCCAATATATTACATGAACATGGATATGTACTTTATAAAGAAACGAGATGGTAATTTAAGTTCTTTCATATTATTATTATATCTCTCTGATCACAATCAAGACTGAGCTAGAACTACCTGAGGTTCAATGTAATGCTCTGTAATCATGTTACAAGTAGAGATACCCTGTGAGGGTCTAAACGTAAACTTCAACTTGACATTAAAGTTTAATTAAGATTTGCAGAAGGGCTGCCTAGAAATAGACATTTATCAGATATTCTGGCTCGAAACCAAAGCATTAGTCACTGAACACCTTTGGGAAAGGACTTGGCACTTAGACAAGTAACAGAAGGTAAAAGCACTGCATAAGCAGACAGGCTCTGAGACAAAAGCAAATTAAAGCAAAATACAATGTTAACATTTCAGTAGCTCGACTTCAGCTTAGTTTAAAATTTAAAAGCATTTTACTACAGTTATCTGTTTACCATTCAGCCTTCTTTTATACATTACCACTGAATTTGTTAACACCATCACAAAAATGCATGCCAGTTTAACACCGCCTCGAGAAGACAAAAGCACCAGGTAAGCAGCTGTAACTACCGAGCTTAACCACGGCATCTCTGTGGCAATCATCCTTCATTAAAATATTCATGATACAGACTAGAAAATTACAGAGCAGGCCAGAATCTAAGCAACTGAAAGAAAACATGAAAGTGTATTCATGAAGACTCGTAAGGTGTGAGCTAAGGCCTTACAGACACTCCTACTTTATTTCATTCTTTTTCCAACTAAAACTGTTGGCTTTGCTGTTCCTGGATAATGAATGCATTCTGTCTAGAAAAAATAAATTAATCCTTCACAGCTAAGTAGTTTTTGATGGGGTACTGGAGGTCCAATATAACACAGGGTGATACTTCACGCTTTATTAAAGCATTTAGCCTATTTATTTATATTGAACTGCTATTGTTCTCCAGTACCTAATGCCAAACAGATATGTTGTGATCTCTCTTCCTTTCTTAGAGCTTTGAAGCATTTAGAAAATAGCACTGCTAATATCACAGATAAAAATACTGCACATTATTTCCCTGAAAAGCTCAATATTATTCAAACACAATAATCCTAAAGCCTCAAGAAAAGGCAAATTTCTGCAAATGAAAACTATATTATACTTACTTTGGAAACAAAACTTTTCCAGAAACTCTTAAGTCAGCAGAACAATTTTCTTGGGAGCAAAGCCTTGCAAACACAAACTATAAAGGAAAAGAACAGTGTTTCAGTAGACTAGGTAGATTATACTGAGTAGAAGTATTTTCAAAAAAAGAAATTTATGACCTTTTTACCTAGCACCTGCAATCTCTTTGTAGTTGTTGTTCATAAAAACACCTCTCTGAGGCTCTGACTTGCCAGTGTCCAAGAACAGTCTGTGCACGCAGAACAACTGCGTCCTGCGGCGCAGGCCTCGCAGCAGCAAGCGGGGGCCCTGCATTGGCCAAGCCCAAAGCAGCACGTAGGAAGAGCAGAGCGCTTCCGTGTCCCCACAACACACGTCCCTGCCTTCCCTCCCCTGATAAGGAGCAGGGAGGGAGTTTTATTGTACTAACTTATTGTATTGTAGGTTTGATGAGCCTAAGGATACCATGGGTTGGTTGTGTCTGTGCCTTTGTTAACAGTGTTCCACAGAGCACAATTATGTCCCTATATTCAACAAAAGCCTGTCTCTCTCAGGCTGTTTGGTTCCTAAAGCAAAATATTGGATAACACCAAAGGGAAAAAAAGGCCATTTAAAGGAGGTTTCAAACATCTCAAAATTCCGCTTGTCAACTATATCTGAATTATATGAAGCTTGCTGTTTGTGAGAAGTCATAATATTTCTGTGACCATCTGGTCATTAAAAATTCACAGCATCCTGTCTTTGGCTTAAGCCAGAGTGAAAGTCTCTTAAGTTTGGGGAAGAAAAGAGTCAATTTCATATTCATTTAAGGATATAGAATATACTGCCCCCTTCCTTCCCTCCCCTAGACTGCTTTTGAAAATCAAGACAGATTCAGTATTCCTGCAACTTTGGTGAAACAGTTCAGTACAAATACGGTATTAGATATTTAACGCAGAGTCCATTTTGAAGGAAAATATTATTCTGCAAAGTGACTCATCTAATGTAGGTGAAATAGTTATAAAAACAAAAAAAACAGACAGATTTTAAATTATGAATTTCATATCTGTGTGTTGTGAGATGTGCATATAGGTATGTGTATAAATTGCGTTTTTACATATACACATGTGTATATACATATTTATATATACATGTATATTTTTATCTAGTATTAAATATTCTTAAAAGTTCTCTGCATGCAGCTCTCATTAACATAACAAAATTTAGATATTGGTTCTGCAAACAAAATGATTTCATGACAATTAAGTATACTACTCTGGTTTATTAAATAAGATCCAGGCACTAGATGCTGGTCTGGAAAATACAAGATCTTACTATGTGAAGTTTCTTTTATCTAAATACTATTTAAAGAATATTTATTTATTTGCTGCATTTGAAAACATAATTTCTACACTAACCTTGCTTTTAATAACATTTTTTTCTTTTCTCCTTTGAAGAACTGGTTGAAGTGGTGAAAATTCTTCATTTCTTCTTTTCTGTAGAATATGACGCCCCAGTTGATAACTTGCTTCAACATGTATAGGAGTCAAGATATCCCTTACATCTTTCTATGAAAATTGGAAACCTAATGAGTTAATCATATAAGACAAACATGTATGCATATACTTTATGTTTTAAAGAACTAATTTATTTTTCACATATAAAATGATTTCCTAAGCCATATTTGCTCCTGTGTTTTCCAGCCATTAAAAAAAGAAATTAGAAATACAGAAAAGCATAATACATTCAATGACAGCATTAGGCATTTCGCAGTGAAGATCTTTTAATTAAAAGATGTTCAACTGAATAATGACCTACCTTACTTTAATCAACAGTACTGCTTTATATACCTGTGGAATGCTGTACTGCCCAATTAGAAAAAATAGTCAAAAAGAAAGAATATTTCTGTATGAAGTCAAAAGGGATTCTACCATAAAACCACTAAATCAGTTCACGACTGAACTTCATTTTTCTTTCTTTATATTTCCTGTTTCTCATTGGGAATATTAAACTCCTCAGTAAATGACCGTTTTTGACATGAAACCATGACTGTGTAGGAATGTTGCAATTTGGAGCTCAAATTATCTACTTGTGAAAACTGAACAGCTTGAAGCACTGAGAACTACAATAGCAAACCTGATTAAATTATTCCCTGAATGTCCCTGAGTCCCTAAGATAGACAGCCACTCATTGTCCCTCCACATGGTCACTGCTTTAATTCTTATCTACAGGCTTGCTTTGACCATATCGCATGTTAGCTAATTCGTAACAATTTTCCACAAGGTCTTTTCTGCATCTGCTTTATAGTACTTTCATTATACTAATTGACTATTAATTACTCTTTACATCAAAAATGTAAAATGTACATGGTCTCTTGCAAGGATTGTACTTGACAGACGTTCACACTTAGCTTCAGGAACTTCATACAAGTACAGAAACTGCAGTGAGGGGAAGGAGTTACACAGGGCTCCAATTAGGAATTGAAAGAGAATTGAGTTAAACCAAGGACAAGCTCTAATGGTAGACAATAGGAATGATCTAATGAATCTAATAAAGATGATAAGCCACATCATGTTCTTCCTCCTACACAAATACTTGCTGATGCTGGCAAAGCAATCTGTGCAAGGTCGGCTGGCAGTGAGCTCGCTCTCAGCAAACAAAACTCTTGTAAGAAGGGGGCAATTTGCCAGCGCTCCTTTAAGCAGCACATTCAGTTAGGGGCAGCTACCAGCTGAGATGCAACTGGGCAACTTTCCAGTACAGAGTAGAGGCTTTCCTTTCTGCCCTGCAGCTTTATCTTGAAGAACTACTACTTCATGTTTTCATAAACAAAACATAAGTAAAAGGAAGGAAGAATAAAACTACACAGAGGTGGTGCTTTTTCTGTTCAGGTTTTGTGTATTCTAGAATATTAAGCTTGCTTTCCAGCCTCTGTTCGGGATCAGTTTCACCAGTCAACAGTTTCAGAAGGTCACAGAAATGCTACCTTCAAGATTTTGAAGAAAAAGCTACACAAGCTAGATCATTCTTTTCTAACCCTCGCCCCCACCTCCATGTAAATATTTCCCTGCCATAGTATTTTCTTAAAGAAATCTTTTCCCCTTTATGTCTCTTACAGGACAAAAGTCTATTATTTCTGAGTTTGATATAATACAGTTCCTCTGTGTCCCTTGTTTTTGTTGTTTGACTGTGTGTTAGATCTTCAAATTCTTCCCATTTATTCCTCCC
This sequence comes from Crypturellus undulatus, assembly GCA_013389825.1. Taxonomy (NCBI): domain Eukaryota; kingdom Metazoa; phylum Chordata; class Aves; order Tinamiformes; family Tinamidae; genus Crypturellus; species Crypturellus undulatus. Next base: position 1,097,894 of record VWPW01011999.1, on the reverse strand, counting down.
AGTGTTTTCGCTGGAGCAGGCAAGCATCATTTTATTTTTCTCTTGTACAACCAATGGCCTCGTGGATTTTCTAAGCCTCATTCAGATTGTGATTATTTTTGGATATATATTTGTGTAGCCTTCACTCATAAGAGGAGTGGACATCAGTTGCTGGCACAGTGCACACTCTTTATCAAAATCAGCTCTAAATTCATTCATGAAACTCTTCCATGGGCTGCTCTTCCTCTCATTTTCCACAACTGATTTTCTAACCAAGTATCAAACTAAGATGAGAGCTGCAGGGAAGAACTGAAGAATTCCCAGCAGGTTGGCACATGTTCATGCCCTGCGAGTGGGCTCTGGGCTCCTTGTAGGAAGTCCACAAAACAGGCCACACGGTAACCTCAAGCTGCAGATACCCTTCTAGCAATCGATTCATTCCGCCTCGTGTGGATCAGGAATTGGTTCCTTTCTGATCAGGTGAGTCTGCCTGTTCCACTCACAGTAAGAGGGAGGGGGAACACCTTAGATAGATACATTCTCTGAAATGGTTAGAAGTTACATAGTAAACATTCTCTGTGTAATTACTAGTTTAAAGTGTTTGAATTAAGGAACAAGGCAGATATTAAAGTTCTGTCAGAAATGTTCAGGAGGAAACACATGCTGTATCATGTCTTCTCAGTTGATGGAAAAATGGCCTCAAACTATGATCTGCTTCCTTATAAAAGAGAGTGAAAAAAAAGGCCAGAAACATTAATGTCCTTCATCACTGTGATGATTATTATGCATATTCTTTTTGACATAAGAGATGACAGGCCCATTGACTTTTCCATAAAAGCTGCAAAAGCACCAGAACTAAAACTATTAATTGTAGAAGTTATCAACAGAAATACTGTACTTTTCTACTTATGTAATGGAGCTGTAAATTAAATACAAATTATTTTACAGCAGATGTGCTTATAAAAGACAGCAAATGATTTACAGTAAAATACACATTGAAGATTACATTACCCTCATGAAAGCTGGATGATCATTGCAGGCAATTTTCTTTTTATAAATCTTTATACTTCCAGAGGTTGTATCAGATGTTCCATTGGAAGAAAAATAAAATCTTGCTTGTGTATCCACTTTTCTGTTCACATCCACGCTCAGATTATAAAGCAAAACTGCAAAATTAAAATCAGGAGAGATAAAAGTTATAAAAACTTCTAGACACAATAATTTTCATGAATTGATGACAGGAATTACATAATCTGACTCATATTCTCTTGAGATTGTGCCATAATATCAACCTCAAAATGTTCCATTTACAAATTCCTTGAGACAAGTCCACCCCTAATGAAAGCTTCTAGTCCTCTGAAAACTGTGTAGCGTTGATCCGAGATGCCTGCTTCAAATGCAATTTGTTTTAGCAAGTTATCATTATAGAGAAACTGTTTAAAGAAAATCTGCTTCAGTAACTTACAGGGCTGACTTCGCCCCAAGCTTTTAATTTTTCATGTAATACATTTTTTACTGAGCTCAAATTAGTACTATTAGGAGTAGTAAATACCAGTATAATTATTTTCTAACTAGGTTCATTTCTTATTCAAATGATTACATTAACCATATTTTTTCCCAAGCATCTTACCTATATGGCCAGGTATCTCTCGCCCTGTGTACGTAAAGCACAGCTTTAAATCCATACAGGTGGCAGGCTGTTCATTTTCCATGCAGTTCAAGTTAGTTCGATTTATTGAATCAGGGTGTTTTAGAGAAGCTTCAACAATTATCACTGGTTTTGTTCTAACAATATAGAAAAGTTATCATTCAGAAAATTATAGAATCTATAATTTAAGATGATCATTTTAAAGATCTTAATTTTTGCATCTTTAAGCATAAAAATACTGTATGAAAAAAATTGACTCAAAGAGTTTAAGAATGGTATTTTTCTTTTTCTCTACAATGTTTAGTTGCACATGCCAGTTGAGAAAGAATCTAGAGTTTAACAAGAGAAGTTCAGAACAGTAAAAAAAGAGCTGCATGATGCCAAAACATACTCCTTGTTTTTTTAATTACATCTAAAAAATTACAATTAAACTGCATGATCTTTAAGCATGGAAATACATCAACCTCACCTCAGCAGCACAGCAGAATTGGAGAGAAATGCACCAACTGCTACATCTGAATAAACAAACAAATAAAAAAGACAGATAAGCATCTTTACTCAACAGAAATTACTTCTCAGATACAAGCATTTTGTAGTATGCTCATTTTTGGACAGCATTAAAACATTGTTTGCCCATTATTTAAAGATTATGACAATATGCAAAGAGGTACTTATTTGTATAGAAAATGATTCCTCAAACCCTTGCTCCCTGTCCCTTAAAGCTGCATACTAATTTGTCTGGAATTGTAGATATTGGTAACATGATGATATGATTTTCATGCCAGGGCTGAAATGCCAGGGAGTACGATTCAGCTAAATAACAGGTCCTGCCTCCTTTGTAACTCAAACATTTAGTTTTTCTGTATATATACATACACAGATATATATATACAGCATTATGCTCAATATGCATATATACATATATGAGGTGTGTATATATACATATTTATATATAATAATATAAATAAATATAAAAAGTATAGATTTATCATTTTATTCACATGAACTGAAAACTGTTCATGTGATACAGGAAGAAATATGCAGAGTACAGTTTCTCGAGGAAGGGAACAAGAGCATACTTTTCAGAGCAGACTAAAAGATGAGAGCAGAACTCCCTGAAAAGCAACAGCAGATGAGCTGAAAGCACAAGGTACCTCCTGTTAACCCAGCATCACCTGTTCACATTTATACAGGAAATCTCAGAGCAGAGTTTCTGCCAACTTTATGCTTTTATAACCACAGTGGCAGGATGGACAGCACCTGAATCTGACATAGCACCAATCTGTACAATGTCAAAATATTTTGAGAATATGTTTGAAACAATGAGCATATATTTGAAACCAGCCAAGTTATTTTAGCCCATATTAGCACTTCCGTATATACCCACAAGAATTCCTCAACATTCTTAATCCGATGCTTTGAGCCTCGAGGCCAGATTAATATTTTGTTGATGCACAGCCCAAGAGTGAGTCATTGAGCTAAATGAGTTGTGACAAGACCCAGACTTCATAAAGACAAAAGATTTTCAGGTTAGCACACTAACCTGAACAGCAGACATACTTCTGGTGACCAGTCTAGCTCACTGTGACATTAGCAGATAAAGTGCTTGTCATAAAACTAAAAATAAGTTTTTTCTTCCTCTTCTGCACAATTACATCTTTCTGAGCTCTTCGATAATAGTTAGATGACCGTAAAAAAATGACTGCTTGCCCTCAGCTTTACCCCATCATTTTTTTCTTCCCTGAATGCAACATGTGAGATGTCACCTTAAAACAGATTTTGCTCTTGGAAGGAGTAAAAAGTAGCATGGTTGGGTTGTTTTCTATTCATTTCTACTGTCATATAAACAAAAATAAACAAAATTGTTTAATTCACCTTGATAGCCATTGTTATCTGCATCAACGCCACTTGCTATGGATTGTCCAAACATGCTCAAACCATTACTGACACGATGTCCTTGTATTCTCTGAAGGACAGGGGAAAAAGGAAAGAATATTATTTTTGGAAAGCTAATCTTTCAGTTATATTAGCGCAATTGTCCTGCCTCTGAAGGCCCACGAATGTTTGCCTCTGAAAGCAAAATTTCTCCACTGCTGCAAATATAAAAATATAAATATGCATCCCATAAATCCCGTCTGAAGTCTTTAGAATATTTTATGTTACAAGTTATATATTATGACTGGAAATCACAGGCTGTGTACAAATATTCTGAAAATCAATTGTTTTAAAGTAATTCAGCTGCTCTGAAAGTTAAATTACGGAAAACAGTCTCAGATTTAAACTTAAGGCTTTTCTGGTTTTTTTTGTTTGCTTTTGCTTTTATAATAGAAAAAGCATACCTGCGAAAATGATGGAGTTATTCCATCATCCCTGCCATTGTATATATAAATAACTCCTTCTAGATCATCCTCCTGTGGAGCCCCAATTGCTACATCTGTAGGAAAACAGTTTAATGAGAGAAACTAATGATTTTGAAGTCTTTATGTTACACGCATATTACATATTATTTGTAGAATGCCTACAGATTTTTATAACCTTTTCAGCAAGAGAAATTGGCAGACTGTACCAGCTGTATAACAAACATAGATACGTTTACAACAAATACAAGTGTACACCACGTGAAAGGAGAGATCTAATGTGGTAACCTGAGAGGGGGATGCTGTGCAGCCAGGTAATAGCTGCATACAGCTCATTTTGACCACAGTTGTTTTCCGAACAGCTTTAGCAGGACAGCTCATTTTGCCCCTTGGAGGAAGCGGAAAAGCTTCTGCAACTTTGCAGTTTGGAGAAGGAACTCAGGATATGAGGAAACCGGCTGTGTAGTTTCTGTTCTCTCTCAGCCTCGTGCTGCAGACGGAGCTGAGGTGGTTCTCAGACATGCCAAGGACAGTTCACACCAGGCTTGCCCAGCATCTCTGTGAGCCCCACAGCGGCTAAATTCACAATGTGCATCTTGCCTTCGTGTGAGTTTCTCAGGGTCCATCAGCTCTACTTCTGAAAGACCTGATCTTGAGTAAGTGGGTGCAGCTTACTCCTGACTGAGCTGCAATCAATCCCATCTTTTTTTGTATTTCTGCTACATCTTATTCCTTGACCTGACACCAAAACCTCTTCATACAAGGTTGTCTTCAGGCTTTAATGGGCTGAATATTACTTGTACTCAACCCATGTACACAGAAAAGTTCAGGAAAGCCAAATCATGATGTAGTACCTGACCAAACTGATATGACTGAACTCAGAAACAAGTGCTAAAGATTAAGGCAAACAGAACAGTACCACGTGCTCTAGGTGTCTCTGCTTGAAGAGGGGGGTTGGACTAGATGATCTCTAAAGGACCATTCCAACCACAGCCATTTTCTGGTTCTGTGTAGTATGGACCAGGGCAGTCATACGACCGCCTGAAGCAGTGTATTTCTGGAAAACAGGGCCAGCCACAGATATGAACCCTTTTCAAACAAAAATCTGTTTCCTAACAATACTGTATATGGCCCCTCAGAGATTATCATGCAGAGTGGCCAAAATGACCATGGCATTTATTACAAAAAAAAAAAAAAAAAAAAAGGAAACCTTTACCTTTTTGTAACTATGATTATTTTCCTTCACTCTGCTATTCCCATATGGCTTAAATTAGTCTTTTACACTGACCAAAATAAACCATATATTTTCCTCTGAAATGTTCTTAGCAGCTAATAACAGCTTGAACAGGCATTCAGCAGGGCAATGAAGGTAGCTGGTTTAAACAAAGGAATATGTTTGATGCAGAGATGATTTAATCCCAGATGGGTGTGCCAACATATAAACAAACAAACCCTTAGCAGCTCTTACCAAAACATTACTGAAAAAAATAAGGTTCAAATAGCCAGAGGACACTTAGCAAAAGATGGGGGAGGAAGGAAAGCAAGAGTGAATTACAGTATCTTAAAATTCACCGGTATAAATTAGGAAATGCAAAATTTCATTCACAAATGAAACAGAACTGAATGATCTGCAAATACAGAAAAGCCAGTGTGCGGCACCAAATCAAAAACACTGCAGCAAAGCTCTGATGACTTGGTTTAGCTGAATGGCTCCCTGATTGAATCCATATTGACTGAGCCCATACTTCAGTGACTAAAACACACAAAGTATGTTACGTCTTTCTGCTGGTGAGATGAAAATAGGACAGCCAAGTTATGCTGTCTAATTAAAGCAAAACATATGTTTGGGGGGGGTGGGGTTGGCGTCCACACGAACACAAATGCCATTATCTTCACAGGGCTGACACGGAAGGTTTGTATCACTGAACAAGCTGGCTCTGCTGTGCTTTTTTATTACTTACGATAGACAAATGGCCCCTCTCACCCAATTTCTCTTTATGTTTTGCTTCTAGCTGTTCTTACAAGAAAATCTTTTTTCTTCCTGTCACTCTAAATATCTCCTCCTTTTCTTCAGCTCCTATAACAGCTTACTATGTCTTCCCCTACAGTTTTATGATGCCCACTCTGTGTTATACTGTATCATATGCCTATTTTGCTAAGCTGCTATTAATTTGATTTTACTTCTCTGTTCCTCAGCCCTATATTTAGATATTGTTTTCCTCTGCAGTTTGCAAATATTTTGGGGCAAAACTGGAAGGTTGTGCATAAAATGCTTAGAACATTTTGGCTTAAAAATGAACTCCCGAATCTTGGAAGATCAGAGAGCTCCTGCTGAATTTCTATCCTCTCTCTACACAGCCTCTGAGGATGGCCTCTCTGCTGAAGGGAAGTGCATGCAAACTGCTCAAACACTGACCATTCCTCCCTGTTTGAAAACATGACAAGATTAACGCAAGCACTGGGGCACTGGTTCCCCTCCGTCTGCCCTCAGTCTAGTTGAAGGCTCCCGAGTCAATCACGTATTTGCAAGCTGCCTATACAGCCATGGGCGCAAGAAGGGAAGAAGCTGGGAGCAGTAGATCATGGAGAATTCTGCAGCAGTTACATTTAGTAACTGCTGCAGAATGTAAGTAGAAGGCAAAAACTAAGACCAAGTATTTTTTTTGATACTTACCCTCATAACCATCATTATCAATGTCTCCTAGATTGGCTATGGACTCTCCAAACCTGGCTGCATATGAGTCACTTCCACTGAGCTCTATGTCTAGTTCTGCCATTTTTGCTTCCTGAAGGAAAACAAAATCAAAAATACATTAACAAAGCATGTTCCAGATGACTGGGATGATTACTCCAAATGTTAAAGGGCATTTCGATGGTAAGAGAAAAATTCTTCTTGCTGCACAAGACAGGATTATCAAAGATACTCAGCACTATTTAGCACAGTTATTCAGATTGGAGTTATTCTTTAAGAAAGCCAGCATGTGGCCACAGTAGCTTGCTTTGCCTCTAAGCAGCAGCAAGCTTCCATCGGTGTGCAGGTGCTTACAGCACACAGCAAACTGTGCGTGTGCTCGTGTGAACGTGTATGTACCAAAAAATGGCAGTACCTAGGATCTGCTTCAGAGGCACTGTGTGCGCTCTAGTAACTTGGAGGTGTCCTACAGTGGCTTAATTCTTTGGGCATTCATAGTAATAAAATGTTAACGCTAAAATAATGAATGTGCAACACTGTGTGGAGGAGGGACGGAAAATAGATATGGAGATAAAAATAACAACACTAGATACATTCAAAAGCCGATCAAAAACAGAGTGATTATATTTTCATTTCTGATACCTAAAAAGAATAAAAGGAAGATGGTTCTAATGCATGGTCTATCCAGCTTCTTTATTTCCAAACTGGAGAATTTTAACAGATCCACCACTGTTTGTCTTTGCTTCTTCTCCTAATTGTACACAAATATCTCATTCCCTCTTTGCATCAGAAGTGCAAAGTAAATTGCTCTTAACGTGCCAGTTCAGGAGTGAGCAGGGTAATGGGAAGAGAGCTTGATGTAGTAAGCAGTAGCAGACTGTAACTATCACAAGTTGCTGTGAAACACAACCAGCCTGCCTTCAGTTTCAACACTAGCGTAAATAGCGTGCTGAAGCTCACACAGCTCGCATCTGACATGTACATATGCTCCAGAGTCCTGCTGCTGTTTTTCCTCACATTCTGCTCTTGCTAGAAAGTCAGCTTGTTTTACAGATAACACTTGGCACTACCTACCAGTGGATATGGCATTCTCATACTGGAACTAAAGTTGTTTTGCTCACACCTTACAACACGAGATAGGAAATCTCTTTGGGTTGTTACACTGGAATGAATATTACATGTTCTTAAGAGAAAATACTTACAGAACCTGAATTGATGTAAACGTAAACTCTTCCTTCTTCTCTAATGGTACTTAACATCGGAGCACCCACTAGCAAGTCTGAGAGACCATCTGAGTTCAGGTCAACAGCACAAACCGCAGCTCCAAAGTAAGAACCAAGCTGCGTGCAAACAGGAATCCTGTTATCCTCAATTTTTTATGAAGGCATGCTGAAAGTTCTAAGGTGTGGAATAATTGCATTAAAGCTTTACCTTTTTACCTCTTAGTTCAAATAGGATATTTAGTTGCTTCTCAATGTTAAAAATGTATGCCTAAAACAAAAAGCAAATAGAAGTAATGTTCAGCAAGCAGTAATAAAAAATCCTATTTTGTGCTTTTTCTATAATGGGGGCTAGAGAATCATCCAGGGAACACATAATATCCCAGGATACAGTTATTCTCTATATCCTATCTGTATCTTTCATTAATACCATAGTTCACAGCAGTTATTCATATTATTTTTCCATCATTCCGTCTTTACCCTTTTTCCCCGCCGTGAGAAATTGCATTATCCAACACTTGTCCTTATTACATTAACCTAAACTGGAACCCCCCAGGGAGAGGGGCAGGAGGAAATCCTCTTCAGACCAACAGCATGAACAATTTCTTACTTTACCAGTCTGCTCCTGTTGGGGAGCTCCTCCAATTACTTCTAAACTGGTTGACGTCAAAAAATGCCCAGCTCCAACAGAGTATCCTGTAAATTAGAAATGCACTACTCAACACTTTTAATAGCACATAAAGAAGAAAACAGAATATAATACATAAAAGCTGTCAACACTGCTGTGGGTTTGACGCAGAGACCACAAACAAGCTACCAATGTGAAAACAACTTCTTGAAATATAAGCCAAAGGTCAATAAAAACAGAAAGTTCAAGCAACTTCAGAGCTATTGTGGGTCAGAAACACTCATTTCTTCCCAAGGTCTTAATTATCTGTCATATTTTAAAGGTCATTTAAAAAAAATGCAAATATCTTCTGTAAATGCATGTTCTTTAAGTGTTCTGTGGCTTCATATTGCAATACAAAGTATCAGCTGTTCTCGCGCTCTTAAGTGGCCTGCAGAAAAATGACATGTAGCACTGCCTAAATGTGCGTGCGTACATATATATTGTTTATATTGTTTTATATATACATATGTAAATACTGTACTTTATATACACACATTTGAAGAACTCAGGAACACTTTGGAGCTAAAGTCTGCTTGGGCAATAAGAAAACGTTTCATCAGTTTTTGTAAATGAATCTACACAACAAAGTGTCTGTAACTGTGGAAACAGCTCTTGACAAACAGGCCCCGTGCTGATGCAAAGCCCAACCACAGAATTGCACCCACAGGGCTGAAGCCTAAAGCTCCAGTGGCGTGAGTCACCCTCACATCTCCTGAAGTCCATTACAGACAAGTTGAGTCAGGGACAACAGTTAACATATTTTGCTACTCTTGCATTTACGAAATTTCTGACAATATTCAGAGCATGTAGAGAAAACAGAAAAAGTTAGCTTGAGAAAACCAGCCTTACATCCATAAAGAAAATTGTCTGGCATTAAAGTTCTCATTATGCCAGTATATTACTGTCATTTTTTAAGCTAACAAAGGTGAACATGACAATTTATCATTTAAAGATCAACATCCAGTTTTTACTTATTCAGCAAAAAATTAAGCTTAAGTGGATTTACCTCCTTCATTTACCTCCTCTGACCTTTACTTTCTAGATATTTTGGTTTTGCTGAAGTATAAATATTAATGTTTCTAATGAACTTGATTAAAAAAAAGGAAAAAAGAAAAAAGAAAACTATAGTAGCTATAGAATCTGTGCTTTTAGTGTGGTATAAAAAGGTTAGGGGAAAGGGTAGGGAGAAATCACAAAACTAACCCTTAATAAACTAGCAAAACTAATACTTAAAGGCCTTGCATAACTGAATCTGATTGTATTTCCAACCCCAGAATTATCTCTTTTTATTGAAGTTTGGCTGACTCAAATTACACTGACTTTTGTTTTTGTCCTGTTATATTGACATTCCATCTTTCTGAAACATTATTAGCCCTTCTCAGGTTCCTAAAATAAACTATTACTTTGTGATTTCTTTAAGATGGATATTTAAGGACCTACGGTTACTCTTTCAGCAGGCTCAGTTGATTTGAAAGATTGACTTACTTAGCATATCCCTTTGAAGATGACTGCTATTAATCTCCAAGGAATTCATATTCTGGAGAAGTCAAGGAAATCTACCAAACATTATGTATTCCTAGCTTCTCTTTCTAAACTTGCTGTCTGCTTTTATGCATCTCAAACAGCTTCATTTCTTACAACTTAAAATGTTATGATATTTTTTGTACGCTTTTCCTCTAAATTGTACTCTAAGTTGTTATGTATTACTCTGGTCTAAAAAATTTAAATAAAGAAGCCAACTAGATGCTGCCAAAAGAAATGAATAGGAGAAGTATATAATTATGTGTAGTCATGTGCCTTGAATTGCAATCTGCTTGCAATATATTTTTAATATATGTTAATGATATTTTTGTTCATCATTGAAGGTATAAACAAACTCATCTGTAAAAAGTCTTTGATAACCAAATTAGCCATGAACAGATTTCAGGGCAAGATATTGCAAAATATGGGAGAGAAGCTGAGGAAGGCTAAGAGAAGATACCTTCACTTTCAACTTGAACTTTCTTTCAACTACAATATTTTATGAAGAGACCGAAGAAAGGTTTGCACATAACAAAAGGGAACATAACAAAAGGGAAGCTCAAAGCTCATCTCCTGTCACAGTGCACAGAGAGGAGTGAGTTACCCCCTTCTCCCTGCCTTTCCTCTGGAAAGGGCAGCACTGAGGCAGGTGTTCCTGCCGCCAGCGCTCTGGCTGCTGAGGCTGGACCTGCACCCTGCACAACTGCTCACGAAACAGACTCCAATATATCCAAGTTTCTGGAAAAGCAAGAGAACCAGGAGAGACTTTATGCACAAAGAAGTCCCTTCACTGCACCTCTCCTATCAATGTTCTTACAAGTGGTTTACCATTTGCCTATACCTGACTTTCAGCCATCAATGACTTGACTCATTCATTACAGAAATTCCCACTCTTGCACTCGTTGGAGTATAAGAATCCAGGATAGGCCTTTTCTGGGAAAGTACAAGGTTTAGCTGCCTGACTTGTTGAAAAGCTGCAGTGAGGTTTTACAGTGCTCTCCAAATTTTCCTTCAATTCATGAAAGGTTACATACATTATTGATTAAGTATACTGATGTGGTATCTGATCATTTTTTTTACCATATGACATCTCTTCTGCATAACCTCCTCTCAAATCTGGACTGCAACCTTTCAAAGGCTCAGTAGTGAATACTGAAGTGTTATCCATTTCAGACTGCATAATTGTTATTTCATAACTTATGTCTCCTTCCTATTGTCAGCAGAGGGAAAACACAAACCAGAACTGTTTATCCACATGCACTGAATCTATGGGTGGAAAAATGCCAGATCAAAGATCACAGACAAAAGCATTCCTGCACACTAATTCAGGAAGGACAGACAAGCCTTTCTTAGTGCATACTGAGAAAACTTAAGTTCCTGATGGTTCTTGCACCAAAACAAAACAAAACAAAACAAGCCTATAAATTCTCATGCTAAATGCAGATAACTGCTTGGATGTTGGTACCATGATAAGAGTTGTGTGGCTTTCAGTACAGACATAAGTGGAGAAGGTTTTCATTCTCATGCATCCAGAAACAGATACAGTTGGAGTCAACTCTATGTCTTAAGGCTATAGCATACCTTTCCTTATGGACACTGCAACTGAGATAAATGAAATTGAAATTTAATTTGAAATTAAATTTTTAAAAATACCTAGGTAACTGCCAAATTTCACTTGGTTATTTGAATCCGCATAAGCATGGATTGTATTTGCAGTTGTATTATATACAAAAACAGAACCAGTCCAATAAAATGATCCTGGGGCTCCCATTATAATCAAGTCCTAAAAGAAAAATAAAACAAAGTCATGTTATACATGTTTAAATATTCATGCAGATAGGCAAGCAAGTCAGCTACTTTTCTTCAGACGTCCTCAGTATTGGAGAATATACAGACTCAGTACTGGGGGATACCACAAGATCACAGGCAATATTTTTCAGACTTTCTAGGCATATGGCTACTAAAACTTTGAACTGCCAGTCACATCACTTTAAATAAAGCAACAAACAAGGTAGTCTCTTCTCAAAGGAATGTTTTAAAAATCATAGTCTTACGGTAGAATGTTGATTAAATAAACAAGAAAGAAACCAAGGAAAGCCTTATTCATATTAATGTTGCATTAAATAGACTGCTCTAAAGAGAATAATAAAACTTCATAGTCCTGCATTTTTATTTCATGAAAAGCAATTTTTGATTTGGACTAACATGCTAAAGTATCCCTGGTTAGTGCGAATTGCCATGCAAGTCTTATTAAGATTCAGTTGAACAGAAATTAAGTAAGTTTGATTTTTCTTTCCATTGAGAAATATAGAACATGCATATGTATATATGTATACAGATGGGGAGGTAGGTTTGGTATCTTTTATACACACCTCAATGTAAAAACTAGACATTCCAGCCTGGCACGACCCATGGTTTTCTCCAAACTTTCGCACGTGATCTGGATATTGGCAAGAAGTATTAAATAGAATGAGAAGCATGTAATTTCAGACTTTTTAGTAGATTTCCAACAGGAAAAAAAAATAAACAAAAGAGACAAAAAATTGTCTTTCAGTTCAGTAATAAAGTTGAAAACAGTTTTCCCCTGTATAGCCTTTAGCTCCAAAAACAGTAGTATAACAAATTCAAAGCAGTATGTACCACTTGATCACAGCTGCCTTTGAAGTCTTGTGCTTTTGAAAGTTACTTTTCTCTTTAGTTTATTCCATGAAAGACATATGCCAAGTGAAATAGTATACATAGTTGAAGCAGCACAGACGGGTAGGTTTAACTCTTTCCTTTGCACCCTGGGTACAATTCAGACATAATGTGTTTGACAAGCACACTTATCTTCACAGGAGTTGTGCCGATGGTCCATTCAAGCTTGGAAGAGTTTGTGTTGTGGAAGCATTGGTATCTGCCATCCTTAGGCATTTTCTCTATATTCCACTTTTTTCAGCTTTGTTTTCCTGCTTTTCCTTGCTAACTGATAACAAGGGGCAGGCTCGCCAGGTAGTTCTTTCACATAAGAGCAAGGTACCAAAGGAAAAGCCAGGGTTTGAGAGCTGGTTTGATAACTTCAGAGCTTGATTCTTATTATGGCACCTGCAACCTTCTTAGGAGAAGATCTGCAGAAGATTCACCCTGCAGGCCCAGGTTCAGCAGGAGACAAGTTCAGAGCAGGGCCGCACAAGTAGAACATGAAGCTGAAGGTGCTCTTTGGAACAGCCAGGCCAGGATAGGCTAAGCAGCAATAACTCCTGGAGATACTACTTGAATTTTACTGTGAGCAGGGTGTAAAGTAGAGCGAGTAGATGACAGAGCAAAGGAATGAAGGAATGACGCTCCTGTACTGGCCTATTTTTGAGGGGTACATGTCCTTCAGGGTCCCTTCCAATGAGCAAGTGCTTTGATGCCTTATTTAAGCTATTATTTTTTTGCCTGCTGAAAGCAACTTCAAAGTGATAAACATCTTGCTAACAGATTTATAATATCGGTCTTATGAGTCTTCGAACCTTTTGCTGCAGAAAGCCTGTCTAGAAAAAGACAGATTCTTCATACTCTCTGCATCATTTGATCTTACATCTTATTCTTTCCTAGAATTGACTCAAGCATTCTGCTTACCTATATAGCACGGGCATATTCTCCTACTCAGTTCAGTTCGAAAATCAGAAGAGATGGCAAAACAAATACCGTAAGGTAGTTTGTGTTCATTTTTGATGTAAAAGATATTTTTCCATCTATGTCCACATGCCTATGAAAAAAAACAAATATCATGTTTGGCATAGAAGCAAAAGAATGGCGAAAGAAGTCTGACAAGTGGATCCACAGTCCCCAAGGTTATACATACAAGGATAGATCCATTTTCTTTTGGCTGCCTTGATAAGCTGACACCCAACCACTGGTTGTCACGCTCTTCCAAACAAGTCTTTCCACAGCGCTCTCCACTGGGGTTGCCTGCGACACAAAGACCAAGACTGAACAGAAGGTCAGACCAAAACAACACGTGGCCCAAGACTTGAACTCTAGAGGGTTCTGCTGAAAGACTTCAAAAGGCAACTTTGTTGGACCTTATGCCTGTGTATTTTAGGCAAACTTTTCACGCAAATATTTCACATTCCCCTTGAACTAACGTAAGGCTGTGCGAGGTTAAAGAGAACGTGCTGTTTTTGAACATGACTGATTTGGCAGTGAGTATCTGTTTCTCTGTCACTATTAACCAAATTAAGCAAGAATGTAAACATTTATATAGGAGTGGGCTTATACTGCAAGTCTGAATTCTCTAACCTAAATTTTGACCTTCGTAAGCGTCTAAGGTATCACAGGTTTGGACTTTGTGAGTGGTTTCACCTAAAAATTCCTAAGAAACACAAGTAGCAGCTCTGGTGCACAAACTGTGGATGCAGGCCCTGCATGCTTCCTGCACTTCCATTTATTTAGAAGTGCCTCTTCATTTATTTTTTTTTTTTAAGAAAAGTTACTTGTTAAAACCTTAGAGAACAGAGTGAACACCCTTTAAACTCCCCAAACAGAGAAGGTATTGCCCAGTTAGCAAATATTTGCTTCCTCACATAGTCTAGTGCTTGTACAGTATCTGTGGCAAGGAAAAGCTATATATTCAAAGGGATGTTAAGGTACTTAAGGCAACCTCGGCCTTTAGAACCATACCTGCTCTATGTCTGTGCCAACAGACAGACAGTAACCCAAATATTAGCCCTGCTTGACACAATTTATGAGAAAAATAAACTGCTCATGGAGTGAGTGATCTTTTGGGTAATTTCAATACTTTCCCTGATTCAACATAGCCACTGAAGACCCCACAATTTTTGAAGTTTAAGTACTTTTAGTTGCCCAGAAGAGGGCGCCAAGACAGGACACAGACTACAAGGATAAAGGTGACATTGTCCTAGAAGACAAACCAACCCAGCAACCAAACAGCCCTTGCACGAGAACTGAATTTTATTACAAATTAATGAATCAAAAAGCTTAAAGAAATACCTACTAGTGTTTCTTGAATTCCTTTCAGAGGAAACACAAGCACCCAATTCAGTATGAACATAGAGTAAGGGCTCTATGTATAATTAGGCTATTCTGAGGAAGGATGAATTGCTGTGTGCTTTATTACATACATTCTCATATCTAACAGTTTTTAAAACGATTTTGTACCTAGGATAACAGAGTCTTCTTAAGGGGAAAATAGATTAATAGAATCAACATAATTATTTACTGCATGGTTTAAAACCAAAACAAAACAAAAACTCAGGGAAAGCATCTGTAGGAAAACCCAAAAGTCAACCTTATTCCAGAGCTCACTCCCTACTAGCATTTGACAACTGTTGTGACCTTGATTTCTTTCACTTCCTTACTACCTCATTCCTTATTTTTCCAAACACAGCATTCTGTACTTGCTCTGACAAAAAGATGAAGGTGGTGATCTTTTTGTAGGCTAAGGTGTAAGTGAGAAGCTTCTGAATTTGCTAGTGCCAGTGACATGATTTTCCATATATTGAACATAGTCTGCACCCTGCAAAAATTTACACAAACAAGTTTGAAATTTCATTATATCATGTGGAAGACCTTGCTACCTCAGGAAGACATTTCCATGGTTTGCATGAATTGCAAAGCACGTAAATCTGATTTAAGTCCTCTCAGAAACAACATTCTATTTCATTGCCATGCTTAGGAATTAATACTCCATTAAATCACAAAAGCTGGTTTTATGTAGTAACTCCTTTCATTTATGACCAGCATCATAAATTTTCATCTTAAAGAGGTTTTTGGAGACTTTCTGTTAGCGAGTCAAGCAAGATCAAGTAATGACGTTGTTAGAAACCAAAGGAAGTTTTACTTTGTTTTAACACTTCTTTTCTTGGTTCTAATTCCGAGGTCCATAATAAGAAAAAACAAGCCCAAAAGCCCCAAACCCTCCATTCATTTGTGTTCACTGGATAGTATTCCCTTTTTCCTTGACTCTAGCATAAGATCTTGATTCACATTATCTTTGTTCCTCTGCCTTACTTCTTTTTCTCAGACTGGGAAGTATTCAAATACCTTCAAAATAACAGGGCAAGAGAGAAACACAAAAGGCACAAGGATGAGCAGGAGTAGGACATTATCAAGATTTTATCCAAAGAGAAGAGAAAATGCTTTTGTCTGCACTAGCAATGGAGGAGCACTGCAGAATCTTGAGAGGACGTGGCAGCTTGACTGCCTCAGGGAAAAGGAGCATGCACTGCCAGAGAGTCACCCAAAGATAAGCACCAAGCTGCCAGCTGTGTAGTGTACCAACCTGGTACACTGGAAACGCTGGCAGAAACACCTTGTTTCCTATCCCTGCTGTATACATCCATGGAAACAACACAGCCACACAGAAATAGGATCACAAAAAGCCACTTCCAGCTTTGGTCACAAGGACTCTGTACATATGTTTGCCATGTCAACTGAGAAGCCAGTTTTATATAATTTTCTCCAGCTCTCACAATACTCAGCAGGTTCTCACGATCCTTTTTGTCCTCCCAGAACTCCTCTGATCCTACTGCTAGTTGATTAAAACTATGAAGCCTACGGCACAGTTGACAATCCTCCTTCTATCCCATTCTTAGATATCCTCACAAGACACTTTCATTCAATGAGGGCTAGATCTTCTCTAGCCCTCATGTTTAGGGATTTGATAGGGATTGTCAACCAAACATCTTCACCAAAACATTGAGTTAGGTGGGAGCTGTTTCCCCAACTCTAGAACAGATCTAGGTCAAGAAGGTCTTGTCTTCCCTTGGAATCATAAGGCTATTTCAAACTAAATCACTGGCAGGTTATGACCAAGACGAGTAAAATCAAAAAGCCAAACTTCCCAAGGCAAAAAAAAAGTGTACTGTAATCAAAGCTGAAAAAAATGCAAATTAGTCTTTTGGGGAAAACTGTTAACTGTTCACTTTTCCACAGTAATGATTCAGCTGGGGGAGCTAGAGGGCAATTTGTTCAGAGGTTAAATTTACAGAGGACTTATAAGAGTGATACTGTGGGACAACACTTTCTGACTTTGTTTTAAAGAATGTGTATGAGAATTTACTGTGTAAGTTTGTATTTGAAACTTCTTTTTGGTAGCCTGGATGGAAATTTTACAAATCATATTCTATGCTAGTAGCAAATATATCACACTCAGTTTCAAAACTGAGAAACTTTTTGTTGAAAACTTTCTTTATGATTCTGCAAGTCTAAAATATATTAAGCAAAAGCATCTGAAGAACATTATGCTCCAACTCTGCAATAATTTGATTGCCCCAAGCTGACATGGGCAAGGTCTTAACATTCTGGAAATTCAAAATTACTATAATATAGTCAGTCAGTACCTTAAAACATTAGCATTTAGTTCTTTAAATAATGAACCTGAAGCACTTACGCACACTATCTGGTTAAAAGTCTCTGCATCTGCCCTCATTTAAAAAGAATCCAATTACAAACAAATGAATGGCCTGGAATATTTGAGAGCACTGACAAAACAGGAGTGCTACAACTAGAAGAGAGACTCTCAACACTTTATGCTTCCATTCAGCAATCGAGAGATTTATGGTACAAGTAGGGGGCTGGGAAAACAAAAATTAGCCAGTGTCTCTCATGACTCCTCTTAGTTTTTAAACCAGCCCTGGTCTCTAATATCGTGAATAACATTAAAATTCTCCAAATTATGCTTGGATCAGCTATTTCCAGATGCTGGGATGACTGCAGCATAGAATTGTTTCCAGCAAATCTTCCTCTGTTAAGGAGCCAGATAGGATTGTGTGACAATGCTATCCCCCTCAGTGCTTGCCCTTCCCAAATAAGAGCAATTTTGTGTGATCAGAGGCTTCTTGTGCAATTGGCAAGAATCCTTTGCTAATTTGCTACTTTAAGGCTACTTTAGTGAAAAATGGAAACAAGATAATTCAAAATTTCTATCCCTCTAAGTACTTCATATCCTTTTATTACTCTGACATTACAGGAAAAAAATGACCTACATTACCCATTATCACCTTTACATTTCTTTGACTTGTAACCTAAAACTTATTACCTCAGAGAGACTTACATTGAAAAAAAGAATCCAAGTATTGAAGCAGAAGATAAAAATGGCTATCTCTGAACATTCCTGTCCCAGCAACATAATACATCCCTGCACATTTTTCAGAGGAAATTGCTGTCTTCTGAGAGATCAGAATCCAAACTTGTCAATGGCAAAAATGCAAGCAGGAGGAGGAGGAGGTCACTGATTGAAAGACATAGTGTGGATAAAACCATTATGTCCAAAAGCTGCTGACAGTCTGAATGAGCTAGATAAGAGATAATTATGTTTAATTTTGCAATTCAAAGTTGCCTTGTGTATTTCTGTGACTGCTCAGCGCACAGGTGGTGGCTTACCCAAACCCTTACCAAAACCCGTATCCTCCTCAATTTACATCTTGTGCGTTGCAGCATGGTATGGCTTTTTTATTGACCTCGCTTTACATATGACACTGCTTTCAAGTACCTACTTATCTTCAGAAATACCACAGAACTACCTTGGTGTTATCAAGAAGTTGCCTAGCACAAAAGGAATAAACACTTTGTAAAATTTCTGCTTCTCTTTGTGGTGTCACCACTCTAAAAAGGGCAGAACAAGGCAGTAAACACCACTGTGTACCTGCAATCTCTAAATATGGGAATGAGAGACTCACTAAACCAAGCCTTTAGGACCACAAACTTGTTCATCGTTTCATGGTAACAACCGAGAAAAAGCCATCAAGTTACTTTTTTAGAGTTTTTGTTTCTCCACTGTCCAAATTAATAAACCAAGAAATACTGCAGGGCTCCAGTAAGTTTACAAAGAAGCTCAAATCCTAGCACCTTTTCCCTCTTTTCCTTCCCCCACGTAGTCAAAGACTAGTTTTACTCCAATCCAGGAGCAGGAATTAAGTGCCTTTTAGCATATGCCATTTTATCCAATTAGTTGAATTCTTTGACCTTTCTGAATTCCCTCTTATAGACAAGTGGTTGGAGAAGAGTTCTTTATCATTTTTCAGTAGATCTAATATTGGAATGAAATTACTCAAAAAGAGAACTGCTGGGTTTGGGATATGTTTAATTGCAGTCTGTGTTTAAGTGCTGTCTTTCACGAAGAAAGCATCACTGATGTATGTTGGCTTTTTGCAGCGTAAGTATGAAAAATAACTTTTACTTCCAGCTGCTAGAAAACTGGATGGAACCTGTTGCTTCTAAATGCTATGTCCAGCCATGCATGGAGATAAAATGCTATGCATGAAGAAATTACTATTTTGACTTAACATTTTTGTTGTAACGTCCTGTATTCTGGTCCTGAAAACTCATCAGCCCATGGTGCTTTATTGCTTTTGCTGGTTGAAAAGCTTTTCGCGCGCTTTTATCCTTACTGGGCGGCAAGGGCACAGTTTTAACGGATCCAGTGACTCTTGATTTACAGCAAGAAAGAAAGTTCAGGAAACTTTTAATGCATAACGCAGGGGTAGAGTCTGAAAGTTTGTATGCAAGTAGGGCAAGAACAGAGCCCAAGGCAACAACACATGCACAGCCACCAGCTGCAGAGAAGCCAAGCTTTGACCAAGTCTCCAGGGCTTGGCAGCTTCCCATTGCATGAGGACAGGGGAGGCAGAGAGTTCAAGGCAACTGCAGGGCCAGCAAACTTGACTTTGTGGTGAGGAGTTTTGCTCCCCTGAAGTTCAGTTTTCCAGAACGCTGGCAGGTGGGAAGTGCCTAGGAGCACAGCGTGGTGCTTCAGCCTTGCTTTAGGGTGGCTTCTCCAGAGGGATACTTTGAAGGGGGATGGTGATCTCCACCTCTCCCCGAGCTACCTGCTCCAGAAGCTGAACCAGCCCTCTGAAGGCAAGCACAAGAGAGGGAGAGAACCTAAACGCTCGCAAGGGCTCGGCATCAGGGGCCAAAATGTGCGCGCAAGAAAGTGCTGTGAGAACCGGCACTATCACGCCAACTTCGTTTCCCAAAACCAAGCTCCGCTGCAAAAAAGAGGTGCCAGCTTCGCCAGTGCTCGGGGACAGCACCCGTCCTGCCCTTGAAGCGAGGGCTTTACCCTCGAGGTGCCCCTCGAGGTGCGGGCGGGACCGGCCCGAGCCGCCCGCTCGGCACTCGCCCGCGCGACCGTTACTGGCGCCCGCGCGACCGTTACAAGCGACCGTTACACGCGCCCGCGCGACCGTTACAAGCGGCCTCGTCGCTACTCACCCAGCTGGAGCTGCTCGCAGTCCCCGCCGGGGTTCCCCCCGATGCGGCAGCGGAAAATGGCCCCGGGGTTGACCACAGAACGATTGGCGGGCCAGTTCGCTCGGGGGGCGCCCGCGACGAGCCTGCAGGTCAGAGAGAGCGGCGTGAGGGGACGGGACGGGGCTGCCACGCAAACTTGTGGCGCGTCCCGGAGGAGAAGGGAGGGGGGACAGGCAACACAACGAAAAAGTGCCCCCCGTGCTCCGTCAGCTGGAGCCGTCCGGGCTCCCATCACGAGCCCGCCGCGCTCTAGGCACCGGCGGCGAGAGGAGCATCGAAACCCCCTGCGCGGCCGAGCCCGCCGCCGCCCCGCGCCTCACCAGCTGTCGCCGCCGTGGCGGTGCAGGAGCACCGAATAGCCAAAGAGCGTCCCGTTGCCGCCCTGGAAGAGCAGCGGGTGCTGCGTGTCCAGGTTGTAGGGCCGCGCGGCGGGCAGGCCGTGCAAGAGCAGCAACAGCAGCAGCGGGGCAGCCCCCTGCGCCGAGCCCCTGCGGCCGCTCCGCATGGCTGCCGGCCGGCCAGCAGGGAGGGAAGGAGACGGTGCCCGCCGCTGCCTTCCCGCCGCTGCCTCCTCCCCGCGCTCGGCCCCCGCCCCGGGACGGCGGCGGGGCGAGGCGGGCGCGGGGCGGAGGCGCCGCCGCGCTGGACCGCGCCGCCCCTTCTCCTCGCCGCCCTTCCCCTCGCCCCACCGGCCGTTGCAGCGCGGACCCTAGTGGCCTCGGGGTCGCCCCTGCCCTCAGCGCCGCAGGGTACAGCCATATGTGCTAGGGCGCTGCCGCCTGCCCGGGCCGGGCTGCCCTTGCGCAGATGAATGAGCGCTGTGGTGGTTGCAGGGGGGAAGCAGACCAGGCTTTGCTTAAAATGCTACTTGTCCACCCCAGCCGTCCTTGAAATAACTGAAATCACTTATTTCAATTTCCTCTTCCCTAAAATACATCTCCTCTGAGTTCCGGCACCAAAACTGGAGAATCATCTCTGGAGGAAACTTACGTGGTCATATTACATCTCCTTAAAATGATCCCAGCGTGACCTTGTTGCAAGCCTTCTTGCATGGCTATTGCATCTCGCCTTTTCCTTTTTGCTGATGAGGTGGTATTTGAGTTGTAAAACTGGGGTCTTAACAGTAGAGGATAAGAAGGATTTGTTAAGATAGCCTGGATTTAAGCAGGTGTCGGACAGGATAAAACCTGGGACAGATATGAGGCTGTGGACTATATTGGGTGGTAGGTGGGTGGTAGGAGTGATGAATGGTTCTTCCAGGTCCCTTCTGAGCCCTGTATTCCGCAAAAATAGTACCTGATGCTGATTTCTTCCTTCTACACAGGAAGAAGTCACAATACTCCTTCCCCTACATTTTTTTCCTCTGTTTTACAATAACCTTTTCACATTCCTGTGAAATTCTTTCCTCCAGAAAGAAATAGTTTATTTCTGGAGGAAAGAATTTCACAGGAATGTGAAATAGTTTCTTTCTGGAGAAAAATTATTAACCATTGGATCAAAGAGCATGAAAGAAAAACTTCTGTATTATGCAGGAGATCTTATGGTTACAGGCCTTGAAAAATCTCTCTTGATCATGAGCTTTGCTATGTGCATTTTCTGAAGTCAGTCATCAAGTCTTGATTTACCCTCTACTGAATTATGTACAATTGAAATTGAGACTGACACTTTAGGCCATAAACTTTGCATCATCAAGGTCCATTGTCTTTCAGGGTTTCCCTACTGTAATGATAATCCATTAATATAACTATGAATACTGATATTTTGAGTGTAAGAAGCAAAACCCAAAAAACTTTTTCAATATGAAATATTGTTACAAAACATTACTGAATCTGGGAGACAAAATGGGTATCAATTCAAGTGGTAAAAATTATATGCATTAAGAATAAGTGTGGGATGGTAGAGAACCTTGACCCCGTGAAACTTAAAACAACATTTTAAGCTTCTGTGACAAAAACTTATATCCATTCAGCTGATGTCAGTGGAAAATTTAATACTTAGTCAAAATACTGAGTAACTACCAGAAGCAATGCATCTTGTTTGCCCTAAATGCCAGGAGTACGCCTCTTGGAATGAGGTCAGCACATTGCAAGATCACGTTGTAGTTTGTCAGCAAAATGTCTCTTTAAGGTACTCGCGTTCAGAGCCATCAGAGTGCTGGATAACCCTGATGTGGGACAGTGGCTGTACTGTGTGAAGGAAAACAAATTAAATGGCTCCTCAGGTGCTGTTCCATCTTCCTTGAACTACTAACTTCAAGGAGTTAGGACAATCAACAGCAGATGAGAATCTGCCTTTTATACCAGTCTGAGTTGTTTCTGTCACTCTGAAAGCAGCAAAGCAAGCATGATTCAAAACTGAAACTCTAAACTGTGGTTTAATTGTTTGGAACACCATTTTGTCCCTGCCCTAGACACTTGCCCAGTTTTGGAGTACTAGCAGGTTTTCTCTCAGAGACGGACACTGTCCTTGGATCCACTTCTTTTTCACAAAGTTCTGTTTCCTTGAAGGCAGGGAGAGCAAAGAACATTTCCCCACTCACAGTTTCCATGCCTGCTTTTCCCCAGTAACCATATACGACTGCAAATAATTGAACACTGGGGCCTGTATGTGTAGCTGTTTTGGGAGGAGAAAAAAAGGGATAGAGCTGCTGCCAGGATCTTAGCTGACAGGAAAGACAATAAAGCAGGTGCGTGAATAGCTGTGTACGTGATGCAGATGTGAACTGGGTGGAAGGGAAATCAATACCGAAATGTGAGAAAACACTATTTCAAAAAATACTTGTGGTTTTGGGTTGTAGCCAGGTGGAGAGCAAAATTTTAATGCAGAATTGATAGAAGTAATAGAGTTGGAGATTAGAAAAGGTGGAACCAATGCAGAAAGCAAGGTAGCAATAAAGAAAATATAAACATAATAAATTATAAATTTTATTTATACTTTATTTATGAAATATATATATATTTCCCTTAAAGCATGGATACTAAAGATTTTCTGAAACAATAAAAAGAAATCCTTCCCAAGTATCATGCTGCAAAGTTATCTAGATAGAGCATCTCCCCTTTTGCTGTGTGGCAGCAGAACAGCAACTTTGAGTTAGTAAGTCTGGAAGAAAAATGTCACAGTTGCTTCCTCTTCCACTTGATATTAGTGTGTGTTCATCACCTACATCCATTTCAAATAAGCTATTGGGATGGCTTGTTGAGTGAGGAAGTAGGCTGCAGTCAAACAAGCATTTTTTATAGTGAATAAGCGCGCTCCATCTGACTGTCCTCATCTCTTGCTGCTTATTCTTGAATCAAAGTGCTGTCTTTGTTATGCTGGTACTGTTATGTTTCTGAGCAGTGAACCAGATCACAGAAACAATATAGGTTAAAAATAGCTCAGCAAAAAACAAGCCTGGATCAGTTTTAAAATGTGTATGTTGTTAGACAGTTGTATTGATAGAGTGATGTAAGCCAGCAGTGCTGCTTTCGGAGGTTTCTCAGAATAGTCTTAATTTCCTATAAAAAACAAGTAGCAAGAGTTTAAAGAGGCAAAGTCCCCACATTAATCTCCAAATGGAATTAAAAATCCATTTCACCAATGCTGATTTCCTGACGAAGCTCAGGGATCTCAGGCTAGATGCTCTTTAGCCAGTATCCCTAAGGGGCCCAGCTGGGAGAACTATGTTAGAGTAGCCATCTTGATGCCATAGACACCAACATGTGTGAACAAGGTGATCATAAGATCATAAATTATATCATATAAAATCCTTCAAGATTTAACATTCCAAACTCAACTATGAATACAAAATATTTCTACAGAGGTTTACTGATGCAAAGCACAAAGGATGCAGGCATAACCACAATGGGCAAATACAATGTCTGGCATACTGAATTACACATACCAATTAGATTTAGACAAATGTAAATATAAAAAAAGTATTTAAAGTTTGCTGATGCAAACCAGAACAAATTGTCAGGAACAGAACTGTCAAAGTCTGTGGACCATATACATGCACTTCACAGAAGTAGAGTCTTGAACAAGTATATCATATCCCCTATAAAATTACCTGAAACAAACTAAACAACCACTGCACAACAGAATAAATTTGCTGAGATGCTACAGGACAAAATGAGTTTGCCACTTGGGAATCTTTTTTATGAAACAGGCCCTCTAGAGTTTTAATTCTTTATATCAAGAGAAATTTGAAAAACACATTCATAATCCAGGTAGCCACTCTCCAGTCTTACATTACAGGTGTTAGTTGTGAGAAGCCCCCTTAATGGTAGCTATCTAGTCACCAACCTGTCTCAGCTGCTTGCCTTTCTCCAGAAGTTACTTAGTGCAGCATTAGCTATAGTCTTTTTTTCTTTCTTTCGTCAGAAAGTGAAGGTGGTATTTTGGCTTGGCAACAATAACCATTAAAACCATATTACAAGAGTTCATGGCCATTGTGTTAATTAACATAATCAAATACAGGTAAGAATACCTGTCCCGTGCATTTAGGCTAAGGTCCCATGTTTTTATTTCTACATTTATTCTTATGCTGTTTTGCTTATCTTTTACCTCCTGTTTTCTTCCATGTTTGCTCTTTGTTCCTGCCTTTGTAGTCTGTTTCAACAAGTATTAAGCATGTGAAATTTCCGTTAAAGTGTTTTGTATAACTTAAATACTTCTATTTATTTATAGCTGACGTATAGATGTCTCTTTTGTTGAAATATGAAGTCACACTGTAATTTCTTTGGTGATAACACAGATAATTTCTGATCATACATTAATGGTAAATTATATAGTGATTAATTAATAAGTTGAGAATTTTCAATAATTTAACTTTCTGGGCAGCTTCAGCATCAGACAGAAGTAAGAGATCCTGTGAACATTGTGCTTTGCTTGAGTCTCCAGTTTGCTTTTAGCTTCTAGGAAATGGCCACTTTATGTTACTGTTTCTGAACTACACAGTTACACTTGTACTGTCTGTGAAATGCAAATATCCATTATAGTAAAGTTATATTGCAGTAAATAAAATGTAAATCTATGTAAATATATGTAAATACATGTATAAATATATAAAAATGTGCATAAATATATAAAATGTATAAATATATAAAAATACATGAATATATATTTACATATATATTTATGCACCTAAAAATCTTAATGAATAAGCTTGCTTCCAGTTGTGTCTGTCCTTGTTCTTCTTGATGTAATGAAAGACTGTGACTGTTTATGGAAGAGTGTCTGCAGACCTACTCTTAACTTAAAAACAAAATGATCACTGGGTGATTTCCAGTTCCAGTTAGAAAAGGTGGAGAAGATTCATTCTGAAACCATTTAAATTCCTTAAACGTGGGTATTTCAAACTGAAACTTGTTAAGCTTTTGTGATTCACTGGCATATGGAAGATTTGGAGGTTTGATCTGACCAGAATTTTTTTTTTGTGAAATTTGTGAAATTGTGAAATTCTCTGTTTCTACATAGAAGGCATAATCAATCCTTTACTATGCTATGAAAAATGTGATGAAATGAAACAGCTGCTGTTATACATAGAGATATTTCTTTGAGTTATCTTGGTTCTTAGTTTGGGATTACTACATATTTTAAAGTTTCTGTTTTAAACTTTGATTTGACATGTCTAAATTCTGAATTTCTTTCTGAAAGGTTGTAATCAAAGCTTGACTTAGTTAAAATATATGTGACTTTCTGTATACCTGAAAATGCTACAGACACACTGTATTACAGGCACACTCTCAATATTAGTCTGAGCTGAGCATGTGCTTAGTTCAGTCTCATATTCCCAGTGGTCTTCTGATACAAAGGTGATCTGAGAATTCTTTGCTGTCCAACACTTTGTTGCTAAAATGTAATTTCCAAAATACTTGTGCATTAAAGCAACACAATAAGCAAGCCCTTTGCCAAAAGGGCTGCCTTATGTAGGCAATATTACGTTGTATTATGTCTGTCCTTCACATATTTGTGGCTTGCCTCCATTTAAACATTCTCATCTCTGTGGGAAAGGGATGTGAAATATATGTATCAGTTATACCAAATGCATTAAAGTTTATATAGGAGGAGCATAAACAGTGAAAATGATTATTTAATAACTAAAGCAACACAGAGGATTGAGAAAATCATTCATGTCTTGGAAGACCATGGAAGCATGTGTTCAGCTACAGCATAGTCCTGAATTTCAATGAACTTAAATTTCAGCTCATATTTATTGAACTTTCTGAAGACTCATTAACTGAATTCCCTTTTTGTATTGAGGATTTCATGGGAAATACTGAGAGTATTGACTGAATGATGAACTGAAATGTATTATTTTGAATTAAAAAACAAAAATCAAAGATTCTAAATTCTAAAGAGGTGCAATAAAACTTGTTATCTAGTCCATTCAAATCAAGTTTGCATGCATGAAAGCTGAATAATTTCTGTATTTTTCTTGCCTTGTATTAAATGGAGAAAAACAGTTTAATAAATAATTTGTGAACTAGATATAAATAATCTTGAGGGAATCCTAGTTTCACTGGCTTTAGGTATATGTAGGAAGGTTATTGTATTTAGTGTGTAAAATAGTGATTTAAGAAGTTAAGAATGGCAGTGCTTCTTGAGACCAGGACTACCTAACCTAGGCCTCTGTCTCCAAGAGTTGCTGAAGCAGGTGCTTAATTACAGCCAGGACAGGAAAAGTTTATATGATCTCTCCACTAATATTTTCCCAGTCTCCAACTATTTCCCTGTCAGGGATTTTCCAGAATGGCATAAAAAGCTGTGTTCTAACACTTCATTTGACACTGTCTTCCATTAAGTTTATTTGTTATCCCCAAGTTCTTGTACTAGAAGACTCAAGAAATAACCAATTTCTATCCATTTTCTCCATGCTCCACTCCCTAGCCTCTTTCCCATGCTGAAGAGGGCTACACTATTTAGTAATGTGTTTATGGAAACTATTCAATATCTTTAATAAAAGCTTGCTGATTTTCTCTAAACCCTTGACAATTCTACAATAATGCCTTTGATGTCAGGGGATTAGTGCTGTGTGTGATACTCAAGATAAAAGTGAATCATGGATTTATACAGTAGCATGAAAATGTTTCTATTTTACTCTTTTTCTTTCTTATATGATTTGGTTTGACTTTTTATTATTTATTTTTACTTTTTGGGTGCAAGATATTGTGAGAGTTGTGGTGAAAGAAGGCTTCACCAAGATTTGGCACCTGCAGAACAGGGAAGCCAGTTCTTGAATGCTGAGAGGTAAGAAAGTACACATTACTTTTACCATAATTTAAAAGAAAATGTGATACATAAATAATACCCCCATTTCTTGTTTCCACAAATATCTCCCTCTGCCCCAATAATTTAAGATAATTGAAAAGTTTGTTTAAACTAGTTGCATTGACTTTTGAAACAATATAGAATGTTAATGGAGCAATTGAGAATTATATTTGTGGATCATATTTCACACATTTAATTCTGTTTTCATAAAGATGTACATAGAATGATTTTCTCCTTGTACTTTTGAAAGTTCGGCCCAGTCTTTAGAAGTGGTTGTCTCAGGTTATATAGTTGTTAATCAACAGATGATGATATTCGACAAATTAAAATTAATTCAAGAGGAATTTCAAGTGCTTTGAAAATTTGACATTCATTCTACTTACTATAGGTGGAATTTCCATGTTTGTATTATATGTATCCAGGAGCACAGAACTTGCTGCTGATTGAGAATGAGGTCCTGTCCTAAATTCATGAATTTGTATCATTTTTAGATAGTACAAGTAAAGAGTCTACTGACATGCCAGAGCCACTTGTATTTATTACAAGATAAATAGGGATATGAAAGTGCAACATAATTTTAAGAACAAAATAATTTCCTTATTTTGGTGAGAGAGCATAAGCGAAAAGATGTGCTAATAGAAAAACCCATACTTATATTTAAGCATCAATGCAATAGCACTGCATAAGAAGGAAATAAAAAATCCATTTTCTTTCTTATGACATGGCCGGACCACACTTTTCATTCTCACAAGCAGACTATTTTGTATACACAAACTAACTATAAATTAGCATGCAGTATGCATTATAGACAGACCTGTGTTTAAAGACACAGTTTCTGAAAAAATAATGTGGATGTTTATGGTTCTTGTTTGTTTTTTGTTTGTTTACTGAGATTACAAAAGATAGATAAAGGTAAAATTAAAACAGAATTGAAGAGTCATCACAGTTGCTTTAAAAAAAAAAAAAAAGAAAAAGAAAGGTGTGGAATATGTGTTTGTGTAGTTAAGACAAAATGGTATGTTTCTCAGAAAACCACACTCAGATCCAGAGATACCAAATACTGAGTAGCAGTAATGGGCAATATCCCAGGCCATAAAAACTGTTTGGCATTTCAGTTTGTAATGCAGAGAGATTTGCCTCTGCTAGTCATGATTTGAGATGAGGCTCAGTGTGAAGTTCTAGCTCAGTTAATATCTAGTGCAGCTTTTTATTTGTTTCAACTGGGCCACCACTTTGTCCATCTGTGTGTTTTTCTGGGACTGTGTGAAGACAGAAACATAATCATAAGATAAAATCAGATCAATATACTTCACAGTATAATTTTCTACAGGTTTTCCTATCTAATAAAAATTAATCATCTAATTAAAATCTACACAGAAGTTCTGGCATATTAAAATATGTTTACATAAGTCTTTGGTACACTGAATGAAAAAATAGTTGGGAAAAGTCATTTAAATAATCAAGGCTTTTCTATTCTGAAAGAATACACTGTGTTGTCATGTTTCTATTCTGTAATATTGGTATCATCAACCTTCTGTTTTATTCTTTTAAAGTGGAAACAAGTTTAGTGTTTTGTATCTTTTTCTAGACACAGTTCATTTCTACTATAAATGTATAGCAGTTACTGTAAGGAGTGAGTCAGTGAACAGCCTGCCTCCTCTCCCAGTGACTAGTAACCATGTGCTAACAGCAAAACTTTCAAAGTCTTAAGTAACATTTTTTTTTTTAAGATAAGTAGGAAAAGTTAAATTGGCAGGCATAAATTTATAAAACAAAGCTAAAAGATATATTTACTTGGAGTAATTTTATTTGTCCCAGATTATTTGACTGTTTTGTGAGTTAACTATTTTCAAAGTTATGGCATACTCCAGACTGTAAGGAATGCTTGCATAAGCAAACCTGGCAGTTGATCTGATATTTATACATTGGACAACTTATGAGTTGGACAGATCTCTGTCTGAATACTGCTACAGTCTTTTGAACCCAGATAGGGTTGTTATGCAAAGAACACTGCACTGCTTTTCCATCTTTCTTCTTGACTAGATCCAGCATTATATTTACTTTCAGTTTTCAAGGCCAGTAATAGCTATATTCTTGAAAACAAAATCTCAGAGCTAAAGTTTCTGAACAATCACATTCTGTCGCTGGCTGTTGGGTCAATGTTCACAGCTTAGGTCAGGAAAATGTCATTAAATGCAGTTTATGAAGACTTTGTAATCAAATGGCCTTAGTTTTATGCATTGCTGGGAAACCTGTGTTTATTTTCTCATGGAAGAGCCTGGGATGAAGCCAGATGTGTGAGATTAGCAGTACAGATCTTCCTCAGTTAAAGGACACGTGGGATCAGTGTTCATGGTTGCTCAGGCTGATATGTCATAAAATACCAAATATTGTTTTGGAGAGCTCTCACTGAGACTTTTCCACAAAAAGGATCATTGAGTGCTTCTGAAATCATTAGGAGACTACAGCAAATGTTGGACTTCAGATCTAGGGTGGGTGAATAGGGAAGAACAAAACAATCCCAAAAGTTAATGGGAATGGGGAGGGGTAGTATGGGGCAGGGAGCGAGTAAACAACAACAAAACACATCTTCACATGACTGTCATCCATGTTTAAAGGATCAAAACAATTGATAGAAACATCAGTGGCAATATTAGTGTTCTCTGAAATTTATTTTGTCAGTTTTTTTTTTCCTTTTGGAAAGTTCTTTTTGGCATGAACTTTTCATTTGTTTGTTAAACCTGGCTTATGCCTGTTAACCATTTACTGTAAACAACTGATAATTATTTGAAAAGGATGTGGCTTTTCCCTCATTTTATCATTCATTTATGTAAAAGATAAGGCAAAGAGAGAAGCATCAGCATTAAAATTTTAGAGCAGCCAAGCTGATATAATCTACAAGCAAACAAATTGCTTGCAATCTTTTTAGTTGGAATTTCTTACTGTAATTAAATGCTTTTATGTCTGTATACACCTACACGCACAAGACAGTGAATGCTATCTCTCAAGTTCTGTGAGGTCTTAAATGGATTTTTAAAGCAGTGTCTGTGTTTCTGTTTAAATTCCACAACACATGAAACTGCACATTTCAAAGTTGCAGATGCTGAAAAGAGAGAATGCAAGAAGCACAGCACTGCGTAAGACTGGGAAAAGACCAGTTTGAATCTGCAATGGTATTTGAAGAGTTGATTCATGAGTGCAGAGGAAATGTACTGCATAGTTCTGGCATTTGGATCAAAATTGCAGCTCTGCATCTAATCAGTTCTGAACTTCTGGTGAGCACAGGGTCTGACTTCAATAGATCTATCTGTACGAAGACACAAGTAACTGTTTGCTGTCTTCAGCTGTAACGGCTGACAAAATTTATCATGAGCTGTGACTTGTAGTGAAATATACCACAGTAAGTCATGGGGATTGTATACGAAAAATTTTTAAATACTCTTAGGCAAACTGTAGACTTTCATTACATGTTTGAAAATCACATAGTGTATGCACAAATATATATATATATATATGTATGTATGTTTCTAGCATATTTTCCTCTGCATTTTCTTCTGTTTGGCAGTAGATGCTAACATTATATATTTGAAAGTATTGTGTGAGAGAAAAGTCAGAGACATGGCCAATTTTAATGCCAGCAGAAATCTTCTCATAAACTTGTGTGGATTATGCAATTTAAATGGATAGAATTCAATCCTAGCTGCCTATCATGTTGATCATAATTGCAGTTACTTTGTAGAGTATTTTTGTAGCCTTTGCACACATGATCTCTGCAATTGAGAGTGTTTGCATACCACACAGCATCTGGCTCAGTTTTTACAGGATCTTAACAGATGCACTCAGAAACAACTCCCTAATGTCTAAAAATAATTGTATTTCAGTAAACTTTTCCTCTACAATCACTACTAATAAATATAATATTGTATGTATAATATGTACCATTGGAAGTGGCACTGAAAAAAATGACAGTAAATGCCCACAGCATGCAGCTATTGAATCTTTTATTTAGCAAAGAGTAAATGTTATTTTCAGATAGAGAATACTTAAAGTAATATATTGAAACCAGGATAGTTTTAATTATTTTGGAAAGATTTTAAATATCACATCAACCCTCTGCATAAAATGATGTAAATAACATTCACTTAAATGAGTACCAGGATTTGGCCCTCATTGCTTTATGTAGAGGAACTTAAAGCTGCTTCTATTTTCTTCATTTCACAAAGAAAGAAAACTGTGTTTCCTCTGTGTCTGCAG
The DNA here is from genome assembly GCA_013389825.1 of Crypturellus undulatus. Taxonomy (NCBI): domain Eukaryota; kingdom Metazoa; phylum Chordata; class Aves; order Tinamiformes; family Tinamidae; genus Crypturellus; species Crypturellus undulatus. The sequence goes on along the minus strand of VWPW01011999.1, from coordinate 1,066,060 downwards.
TATAGATACATCATTGTAACATATTGGAAGGAAGTCTAACTTCATCAAGCCACATGTTGGGCTCATGCTTCTAGTTCTCCCACAAAAGTGCCATTGACTGTAGTGAATGTTTTGCATGAACAGATCAAAGTCAGAGCAGGATGAGATGCCTGATGAAACAGACCACTTATATTAACTTTAAAATAAGTGTAACATCCAATAACTGAAGAACTCAAAGTGCAAACCATGTGTAACCCTTTCAGATCTGTGCAGCACTGCTGAATTTCACTGCCAAATTTAAATGTCGTCTCTAAGGTGACAGCTGAAAAAAGAAATGATTAAGCACCAAAAAGACTTTAGCTATTCATTAGTAAAACAATGTTTTGAGATATTATTTTGTTGCTGAGAGAATCTAGACGCTAATGGTAATCTAGGTCCTCCCGTTTCTCTATCCTGAATTTTCCCTGGGAGTATGAGAGGAAGCTGTTGTCTGGAATTCCCAGGGTTCAAGTCATTTGAAGATCCTGCATTAATAACCCAGGTGCATGGACCTTTTATGGCAGGACATGTGCAGTGAGATGGGAAATAAACAAAAATAAGAATGTATCAACAGAATTAGCTATGACTCTTCAACCTAATATGAAGGCACATGGCTTCAGCCCAGGCGCAAAACAGGTGCCCAAAATAGCATGCTGTTGAGGAAGGATGTAGTAATTCCTCCCTATGCAATGCAAGTGTATTCCTCCATGTAAGCAATGAAAGTGACATCTGTCTCTGTAGACAATGTACAGGTACAGCGTCAAGCCATTCATGTCTCACCTATTGGTATCTGTATGTCAAGGAAAAGGAAATGAAAATTTTGTTCTGCAGCTCACTCGAAACAGAATGAGCTTTGAAGTCTGAGCTCTGCATATAATACCAAAGTGGATGCCTCCAGCTAGCTAGTTTACTTCTGTCACAGAAGAAGAAAAAGAAAAATGGAGTTTGATCTTAGTTTTCTCACTTAGATATTGTAAAGATAAATAGTTTCCAGGTATGCTCAATTTGATGAAGTAGAAATAGTAATGTCTAAATGACGTGCGACTTGAGTTGCATGCAAATATGCAAATATTAGCCTTACATTTCAGATAATCCAGATATAGTAACTTGTTTGGAGAAGTGTCACTGAACAGTGATGAATAACAAGCAAATTCTGCAAGATCATTTTGTGGTTAAGTTGTAATGTGGAATCTGCATGGTTTGTTAAGGAGTAAATAAATTCACTGACTTCTTGTTTTAGTTAGTCTCAGGAACATAAACTCCAAATGAGACTAGGAGCTGAGAAGTGTAAAAAATCTAGTACCATATTGTATTTGACTTGAATTCTTTCATTGGATTCACAAGAATGTTTTCATTTTAAGCAGTAGGTAAATTCAAGATACACTTCCTTCCCCTTGACTTCTTTCCCCTTATACTGGTTTTGGTCTCTGTTTCTGCAGAAATCCTGTAACCAAAAGCTTAAAGTAAACAAAGACTAAATGGGGAAGAGCTTTGTGAGACACTCAGTTTCAAAGGACTGGTTGGATTATGACAGTCAAAGGAATCTCTTGAAAGGATATGGAGTTTTCAGCAGAGTAGTGATAGTTTATTCTTATTATTTCTTTTGTTTTGTATGACTAGAAGAGTTCTGCTGTCTTCTATCATCTTCCATTTCATCAGAACAAATCCTTTCTAGTTCAACATGGTGAAATTTTCTAACACGCTTTGAACCGCATTTGCACTCCTGTGACCTCTTTAGAGCCAACAACCTCATATCCCTTGAGTACTTTTGTGTTTGATTTAATATACTGCCTTTACTGTGTCTCTAGTATGATTTAGTTGCTAGCAAAACTTTTTATAGAATGCAGACATATATTTTTGGAAGTTCTACCAAGCATTTCTGAAGGATTATTCTCTCTTATCTCAGAGAAATAAAATATAATCAATGCTCTATTTACTGGTATTAGATAAGAAAATAAAGTCACTAAGCATAATTCTTAATTGGTTCCAAATGTAATTCCTATTGCCTATGAGGAAAAGGCGGTTTAAAATCCTCTAGATAATGCTACACAGAGAAAACAGTTTTAAATGAAGTCAGTGAAGAACAAAGAAGCTATTGTAGGCTAGTGGTAAAGCTGGCTGGTTTCTGAAGGGCAATATGAAATGTGTGGAAGAATAGGACAGTGCAAGTTGTTCCCCAGCCCGTTCTACCTGGCCCATGCTGGGACCAACTTGTCCACAGCTCCTTGCCATGTTTATTTCACTGGATTCCTTCAAGGGCCTTTGTTCCTGGGCTGTGCCTGCCTGAAAGCACTGCTCATGTTAAATGAGCCCTGGGCTGTATCTGCCCTGCTCTGTCCTTAGGTGACTGCAGTATGCACTGGTAAAAGCAAGAAGTGCAGATGGCTGTGGTAGGAGAGGCCTACCTGAAAGCAGTGACTGCAAAATAGGGCCTGGACTATGTTTGCATTGCTTTAGGTATATAGGGGAAAGAAACAAAGAAGCAGAGATAAATGGTTAACACCTTCACATCCTTGTAAACCTTGTGGGTGGGAGCCTAGAGGGTCCTGGTAATGGCCACCAGTGGGCTTTTGATTTGGAGATAATCAAAAATATTGTCCTGTGACTATGTGACCCACAAGGCCATTGGTGGCTTTTGATTATCATCTAAGTTAAAAAGCAACAGAAAAGGGGAAGAAAGAAAACCCTCAAGTTGGGGAACACATTCCCAGAGGTCCCACATTGTGCAGTAAGTTGAGCCGGGGTGGAGCCAAATATCTTATTTTTCTTTTCCAAACTTAAAATAGTTTCACTATAAAATTGTTTAGTGCTTGGAAGAATAAATGTTGTTGCTTATTTTGAAGAGAGTTAAACAATAAATCAGTATTAAAACTTAAAAAAAAAAAATAAAATACAAAGCATAGGCCACAGAGAAGGAAAGCCCCCCTTTTATATTACAATTGTTTAAATTCTAGAACAAAATTTTGCAACCCTCTACTAATTTCTTTTTTTTTTTTTCTTTCTTTTTTCCTGTAATATATGAGCAGGAACAGATGTTGTCCCCTAACAACATCTGATCTGTGTGTGAAGAATTAAAGACATTACCTATTTTAAAAAGAGTGAGTGAGATTTTACCATGCAGACTCCTGTTAACCCTAGATGAAACTGCAGTGGTAAATCCCTGCATGTTCTCAAGCTCAGGAATAACCTAATGTGACAGTGAGGTCTCTATAAACAATATACAATATAATTTCAGACAAGGGCAAGGTTGAGTTTATAGCAGTTTTAGTCAAACCATGGAATGGCTTTGGTTTACATGATTCAAGAATTTCAGATACCAATCATATAGGTTGAGCTTTTTTTTTTTTTTTTTTTTTAAGTATTAGAGCTTATTCAGCTTCTCTTGGTTCAGCAAGACGTCTCTAAGACATAACTGGATACTGCTGCTTAGGAGAGTCACTGTTGGTGCAGTATTATTTCACTTGTTCTGACACCATTTCCCTTCCTGACATGGCAAGAAGCTGCAAAGTCAAGTCAAAATTTCTGTTAAATTTCCTCAACTACTCAAGCTGGAATGCCTAAATAAAAAAGGGATTTGGCAAAGATATCCGTGTTATTGCTGCCACAGCTCTTAGGTGTTCTTAGCTACCAAGTTAGAACAAACTATGCCATGGACAGAACCTGTATAAATCAGCATTGGAGTCATGAGAAAGTAATTTACTCTCCACAAGAGGTTTTGTGTGAAGCTTCTGTGGGTATAACTTAATAAATAGCAAATATAATGCAATTACTTATGAAGTGATGCTGTCTTCCTTTATATAGTCTTTGTGAAAGCTTATTTTTATGCATCCAATATTTTGCTCCAAGTTCCCTTTGAAACATGTAGTCAAGATTAGTACCAACCAGAGGAAATTCCCAAGGGCAGCTATGTTCCTTGAATAGAAGAGAATGCTGGAAATGAATTTTCTAAACCTACAGCATTTTCCATAGTCATTGCCGTAAATCTGCCAAATACATTCCAGACTGGTGTTTTGTTACAGCATATTCCCTTCGTTATACCTAATGGGAAAGACTGTAATTTGTGCCTTCCTTGCATTAACTAAAGAGCCATGCTGAAGGGTGTTAAATTAGTAGAGAAGAGCATGATGTAACATTCCATAGTAATTTACAGTTTGAATATATTCATATAACAAAACAGTCATAAATGGCCAGCTGCATCAATGCAGCTGTTCTTGTTAGCAGATGCAACACTGTAAATTGGAATTTGTTATCAAAAGGTGCATGCCAGTCTGTGGACTCATACTAACACATAATATGTATTAATTTAAAGAAAAAAAATGCTACTGCAAATATTGTAGCCTGCTTTTGTAGGAGAAAAGTTATCTTTCAATTTTGACAGAAGGATAGAAATCTAAAATTCACGTATTTTTTTAAGAAAATGCATGGGCAGGAAAGAAAAAAGTTTTTATGAAAGTAGCCTGGATCATGCTCTCAGATGACCTACCAGAACGGTCCTATCGGAGGCCCCCTCCCCCAGGCATATACATCTGAGACTTGCTTGCAAAAAAAAGGGCTACATTCTGCTGTTTGGAATAATAGTAGTGGAGTGAGAAAAGCAGAACAAGTATAATATTAAACAACAGAATTGTTTATTTAGGGAATTAAGGATTAGGAAATGCATTATTGTGTGCCTTGCTTTCTCAGGGTGAAGCAATTCAGAAATACTGAAAGCTGAAACAGCTTTTTTTCTGAGCCTCCACCATTAAGCTCAGTGGCACTTATTTCTTCAGAACATGAAACTGTTTCCCCTCACAGAGCACAAGCTGAGCCAGGTACCTCATCTCTGAAGCAGGAAGAGAGCAACTAGGGACAAGCTAAAGTAAATGAATTTGAACTTTGGATCTCTATAAAGAAAATGTTACTACTTGCTTGTCAGAACTAGTGGCAAAGTGATCGGCTAGGCAGTGCTCTGCGAAGAGATTTGGGCAAATTCCCATGATTGGAACATACTGTTTAAGATAGCAAAATGGAGATCAGAAATATGGAGAAGAGAGTTAGCAGGTACTGCTTGATAAACTGTCGTGATGCTCCTGGATGAGCCAGGAGCAGGAAGAGGTAGGTTGTACCTGCTCTGCAGCTCATCCCTGGAGAGCAGCGGTTGCCTCTCCTGCTCGCCTGCCTAGGATTGGTCTCCACCTTCCCTGGGAAAGTGCCCCAGCACAGTCCCAGAAGGGACATTAGGGCACTGCTTTTCACTGTTTTTTTTTCGTTTGTTTGTTTTTGTTTGTTTTTTTTCCTCTCTTCATTGCTTGTGTAGAAGAGACACAAGCTACAAAGGACAGTGGTGTGAAATCTCCTTCAGGGAAGAGTGCTCATCACTATTCTTCCACTTTTGGAGTTGTTTCAATATTTTTTTTTCTCTAGAAGAACAGGCGGGGTTCTAACAATCAGTCAGTTATAAATTCCTTGCTTTGAGTGAATGTGGTTTTTTTTTTTTTTTTTTTTTTTTCCTATGTGCTAAAAAAAAAAAAAATGACATCATTTCTTAATCATAGTTAATCATTTACCCTATTATAGTTCAGCTGTGCTTGGACATTGAAGAAAAATCTGTCAGCCATATTTTACCATTTTTTGGGTGCCAAAATTCTTTTCCATTGCTCATTTCTCTATGAAGTTCACTTCAGTCATTTTGAATTAATTCAGGAGGAATGGCTTCTCTCAGCCATCTACCCTCACACACAGATGTATGCAAAAAAAAAAGAGTTTAGTATATGATATGATGTACTAGGAGATTGTGAACAGCAGGGTACATTCCTCCACATGATCCATGGGAACAATAGTTGGGGAGTTCATAGTAATGTGGATATTAATAAGCATCTTCCCAATTTGCATGTGTAAACACAGTTTATAGACCATCACCAACATGTTCTTAACTTTTTCCTGATTCAGCTTTAACGACAGCCTGACCTCATGTTTCTTAGTTATCTCAAACACAATCTGAATAAGTGAACTTGGTAGTCCAGCACTGTTGTTGGAAGATAGATTCAAATACAGTTTAATTTCATTGCAATGTTTAGACCATCTTTCTTCCGAAATCTGCAGTCAAAATCTACTGTTACAGCTGGCTCTCCAACATGTCACTTTTGCTGTCATTCTAGCATGGATACTTAAATGTGCCATAACGTTAACCGTAAGCTCAAGGAAAGTCTATCCTAGATCTATCAGCTGGCCTGTAGTTAAGTGGAGCCATAGATAAGACCTCACGCAAACTTTTTTTATTTAATCAATTTCATGCTTTCTTTAGTGCTCCAATTTTTCTCCATACTAATCTGCATGAGCTTTTTGATTCCCTTGGATTATATTTTCCTGAATGATTTCTTTACTCCCAGAAGATCTGAATTCTTCTTAGTTCCACAAAATTATGACTGTCCAAACCCACAAAACCAAAGGAAAACTTAAATTTGTGCCATGAAACCCCTGGAAGGCTTTCTATCATGCTTTTTAAAATTTACTTTGTAGAAAATTATACAAAGAAATATCAACTAGTGTTACCATTTTCTAAACCCCTCTTAGCACTACACAAAATGTCATGACTAGCATATACCATACTGTTATTTTGTTTTTCATATTCTTCCTATGGGAAAAATATGTATATATATTCAGTACATAGATTTTTTTTTTTAATTAAATCTTTGTGAATGTTAGGTGTGTGATGTCTTTTGTTCCCAGCTAGCTCAAGGCCAAAGCCTACTGTCCTGTTTACAAATGGTATTTAGCTTACTCAGTTTGTTGCAAGGCTGTAATTGATTTAATTAAGCTAAACTGATACAGGTTTAAAATGCCTATTTCTTTCAATTTTTTTTTTTTTTTGAATAATGGACAGGAAGAAACATCATGCTTCTAATATTTGGCAGCGTGTTAATGTTTCTGATGCAACAGAGTTCATGGTCCCAAACAAGTTCTCAAGGCAGTCATATGTGTAAGGTTCAGGCAATAACAAGGACAAAGTTTACAATTAATACCAAACATTTTTGTCAGTTTTCATGATGCAAGGATCTGTCTTGGCATATGTTTTATGTTGTATGTGCAATGCACAGGAAAAGCTTAAAGACATAAGAACAATATGAAATGGTTTATTACTTAAATGTAGATGAGACTTTATAGGTTTATATGGCATATATATTTATTAGCATATATTTATAGCATAGCTTTGGTGTCCGTATTTTTTGTATTTATTTCTACTAGCAGAAGCAATTAGAGCATAATCTAGTTAATCACAGTCTTGCTTAATTCTACTTCTAGCATGTCCAGAAATAAGTGTAATCAGAAGATATGTTTCCTTCTTATCTTTCAACTTTAAGAAACTGATTTTAGGAAGGAAAACACTTTTTTTTTTTTTTTTTTTAATAAAACTATGACGAAAATTTTTTGTTGTGTGTTTCCAGTCAGCAATATCAGATCTTACAAAAAGAGGTTTTGGTAAAAAATGAAACAGGCAAAACTCAAGCAGCAAAAACTTGTATAGGCTATAGTTAATGAGGCAACGATTTGAGGGCAAGTGTAGGAGGTACTGTACAGGAAACATCCCTGCAGATCATGTACAAAGCCTTTCCATTGCTATAGCACGCAAGCAGTGAGAAATCTACACACTTGACAAAACTGAACTGAGCAGAAGCAAACTATGTCCTCAGAGAGCGGGAGCCTAGACCCAGGGCTCTGACAGATCTGTTAGCACAGCCGCCCTCAGCCCTTACCACGCAGGCAGCTGTTGCTGCCAGAGCCCACCCTGGGGTGGCATCTGGGCTGACTGGCCATGGTAGCGCCTGGGGTGTTGTCCCCACACCCAGCAGGTGCACAAAGGGAAAAGACATGGGGGCTGCTGCTTGTCTCAGCTGAAGGGGCTGCTTTGTTTCAGATGCACAATCTTCTTTCACAACGTGAAATGCTCAAGTCCCATAGTGTAACTATTTCTCCCATATAAATTGATATATATCTATCATATATAGTTTCCTCTCTTTTCATGATGCAGTCTCTTTCTTCCAGCATTGTAGGATGTGCGTAGCAGCATGTTTTCTCAATTTCTAGTAATTGATAGTGGCATTTATGAGGTTAAAAAATGATGAAGGTTTCTGCTCAAATCTTTCAAGGTGACTGTAGTCTTTGCTCTTGATATATTCTTCATTGAATCCTGTGTCCTTAGGGAGACAGGATTTCACTGACACAACAGGGATTCAGGGCAGTTACTATCAGCCAGATCTTCAGCTGGCACAAACTGCAATTCGCTTAATCAAGTTGAGTGTGAAGCTATGCCAGTTTGTACCAGCTGGGCATCTAGCCCTTTGCCTGCCCCCTCATATAAACTGTGTTTATCTGCTTTTATTGAGGCTTTACATTTTCCATGTGAGCATAAGTAATGTTTGCAGTTTAGAGCCAAAGCGGACTTTTTATTTCATTTCCCATTTGTACTCCATCTCCATCCATCTTGAGAATTAAATGCTCAGGGAGAAGGGAAAGTAAACTGCTTAGGAACAGCTGGGCTACACAGTTTTTATTTCAGTCTCCTGAGAGCACAGCCCGTTTGGACAGCATTTCTGATGAGCATGTAGCTGTTACCGGAAGCAGCGACTACTTCTTAGTCTTACTAGGATATCTGTGTCTTGCTGTGCTCTTTTCCCTTTAACTCCAGTCTATCAATATCGCCTAGCAGAGCTGAAAGAATAGGTACAATGATGGGCAGATGCTGCTATGTAAGGGACAAAGGACTTGATCTCTGTGACAGAATCCTGTCACAGAATCCTGTGTTTCTGCAAGTTTCCATGTCTCACCACTTCAGCCTGAAAGAGGTTGCTTCGAATACAAGTCTGCTTTTGCAAGCCTGAATACATGAGCAATCATGTATTCACCAGGCCTATTGATTTCACTTTGGTGTCTAAGCGCTCACCACATGAGTATGGCTTGAACATAATAGCTTCTGATAGTATTCCAAGTTTGGGGGATATATGAAGGTTAATTGAAGCTACAGACTTGGCAACTTGCCTGAAATGGCCGTGTGCCATGGTGTTTGAGGATTTTAGCTGTTCTATGTGTAAGTAATAGCTCTTTACCAAGTGCCTTAGGGAGAAAAACCCCCACCAAATCTAACAATTTAACACACACAATTCTCCGCCTAAAAATCTAGTGCAAAACCAAATATTTGGTACATGTAATGGATGCTTCAGACTTGGTACTGATAGCAAGCACAAAACAGTGCTCCTACTTCTAAACTCATTCATCAGTGATTCATTGACTTAGTAGATTTACTCTTGCTAAGCACTGGTATTTCAGAGGAGAATCAGGGCCATTTTGCATGCCTGGAACCCTGATGTACAGAAAGGCATCAAGCAGGCCGAACTCTTTTGCCACCCCTGCCGTGCCTGGGTGCTGTGGGTGGACAGCCCCACACACATCAGCCAAGCAGAAGACATGCTCAGGTACCAGCCATTCCAGCACTTGGTATCCTAGTACTCAGCAAGTCAGATACACCAGGTTAAGTGATTACCATTCAAGCTAACGTTGTGAATTCTGAACTGCGGATGCTACGGAGCTGGGAAACATCCACTTCTCCCACCCTGCTATGCAGGCCATAACCTCCAGCAAAGGATTGAGCTGGGCAGCCAGGCAATAATGTTTAAGTGACTGATTCTAAATCCAACAGAGTACAACTGTCAGAACCCTTAAAGAATACTGCCAAAGAAGAAAAAAATGTGTTCAGATGGTAGTAAGTAATGTAATAGAAGAACAACCTTTTCTACTATCTGGCACAAGCCAGCATCTTGGACAGAGGAGCAGAGTGGACTTCTGCTAAGTTGTGGTTGTGCTCATTTGAAGAGTTTGAAAGCTCTTAATTAAAATCTGATCATCCAATAATGCATAACAAGAAAGATATCCATGTTACTGTTATTGGTGATAAAAAGAGGAATTCTACACATTAGAGATGATCATGTATTAGTTGATCACTAACTGAACAAATCCTGCTCTCTAGGAATATCCTTTGGATGCTGGCATCAAGAGAATGCTATAAAATCAACTTCTGTCTCTTTCTGAGGATGGCAGCATTAGCTCAGCTGTGCCACTCCAATTGCAGCAGTCAGCAGAAGCTGTGACTGCAGCCATATAACTACAACAGAGCCTGATCATCATCCTGATGAAATTACACTGATCTAATTTGCACGCTGTGAAGACATTTGGCAGTGGCTGGATCTGAGCTGTGACATCTTCATTGGAACTAAAAGTACACTAAGAAGTGACATTACATTTCATACTTTTGTGCCAGACTGTGACATTTCTTCCTCTTTAAAGGCATTATTTCAAGAACATTTAATTTGGCTTTGATATGTCTGCCATTTTGCTACGCAGGAATGTACTGAGCCAGAAAAGCTCAGCTGTAATAAAGTTTGGCACCATCAGCCCACCATATACCTGCACCATCCTGTGCAATTTAATTGGCATTCAGTGGGTTGATAAATGGATTGGCTTAATGAGACAATATACTTGACATATGCAGGACTCTCCTGAGGAATAAGATTCATTTTTGCACTTTACACATCAACATGCTACAGATACCAACACAGTCAACCTGCAGCAGCTGCGCTATAACCAGTGACATGTCTTCTACTGTGCTGACCGGTAATGCTGCACTCTCCCAAACCGGCTTTTTATCATTTGCCATATGAGCATTTCCCATCTTCAGCTTTTATTTTATTTCCATTTATAAAATTAAACCATACCATACCATAACAGTCTTTGAAAGTTTTTGTAAATTGTTTTTGTTGGTGTTAATCAACAGCCTATCTTCATTGCTTCCTGAGGATTTGCCTCCATGTTCTGAAAAAAACGACCCGAAGAACAATGAATGAATGTGATCTGTACAATATGTTTTTAAAAACTGGAATAATAAAATATAAGTAACAACTAACTGTTCAATAAAATGCGCATAAAAGCAAAGATCTATATTGCATGATTTTAAGAGACTGTGAGGAACTAGGAGACAAGCATCACCTGTTTTGAAAGGTTCTTTTGCATGGATGGATAGGATCTTTCTGGATCAAGTGTGAAGATGAGGATCTGTAGGACATTATACAGGGGCTTGTACAGGGTGATGTCTCAGTGCTGTGATAGTATAAGTAATTATTGATTACAGTAAGTATTGATTACATGTTCAGTCCTTTAAAAAAAAAAAAAAAAACTTAGGTCTGAATAGAAGATGATCAATAACATCAAGGATCTGGTACAATGCCTAAAAAGAGTAGTTTAACGATAGTCCTTTGAATTCTTCCTCTTGGATACAAATGTGAATGAAATTAGAGCCTTTAGATGTTTTCCAGAGAACTACTGTAGAAGTTACGATCCATTTAAGATTGTGATTTAACAGCAATCCATAGAGCAAATGTATTTTGCCTAGACAAGAGATATATAGCTTTAGCTCTTGGTTTGAAAAACAGGCTCTTGGTTTGAAAAACAGGTTTTGAAAAAAACTCAAAGAAAACTTCAATCCACTTACACAACACTGCCACACAACTCAAAATATTTTCTTATCATTAATATTAAAAATATACATGTCAATAGTAAATCAATACGGAAAAATCTTTAGTCATCATTTCTAGCAAGATAATGAAAATAAAAGCTAGGTAGTTTTGCTGGTCATCCTGGCCTGGTACAGTTTTGAAGGCTCAATGTTATTTGAATGTTCTAAGTGAACAAACCCATATATCAGGATATAGAATGGAATTACGACCAAAGAAAGCTAGAGAAATGGGCAAAAATTGTATTGATCAATTTTTGCATCCATGAGGAAAGCTGAAGAATAAAAGTGCAGTGGTTGCCTTCTTTCCCCTGAGAAACCTGCAAGGATTTTCAGAAGAGCCTTGTGGAATAAGCCAGAATTCCTTTGAAAATACGTGCAGGGTAATGTGTCTAGCTCTTTACATCACAGAGGATCAGCCATGGCTTCTGCCTGGGAGAGAGTAACACACAAGACTGTGGGGTGAGCAGGGCTGCAGCTGGCTGCTGCACGCCTTGCTTGGGGCCCTCACCGCACCTGCCGCTGGCTCCTTGTCCATGACGTGGAAGGAACCCACGTGTCACCGCTTCACATTGCAACTGACTGCCAGTTTGATGCTTGCAATTCTGCTCTGAGGAAAGCCTCGTACATACAAATAAGCCCAAGGAAACTAAAAAATGAAACGGTGTGTGACAGTTTCTAATTACTGCGTAAAAACAACATATGGAAACTTCATTGTCCATTTCATCCCTCAACATGTACTATCAAGTTAGATTTCTTTTGCTCAATCATTCTCTCCGGAACATTTGGAGCAGTTTCCCTTGTATTATATGAAGAAAAACAGCACTTGATATGAACAGTATGATGCTTTTACTTCTCTATCCAAGCTCAATAATCTCATGGATTATTATTTTTTTTTAATATCTTACTGATTTGGCACAAATTTTAGTTTTCAAGAAAGGAATCAAACCAAAGTCCCCTTTTTTTCAGAAATATTTTCTCTATTGACATGAGTCTTGTTCAGAAACTAAACATTGAAAAACATGGTAATAAGCTTTTATTTAAATGTAGCCTTGGTAAATGCTAGCAAATAAAATATCATCAAGCAGTTTGTGTTAATGGGGGTGGATATTTAAACAGAATAATGGGGAAATCATAAATATGGCTTTTTGTTATGTGCAATTAAATTGGAGGACCTATTCTTAAAAGTTTTTGATTATTTCCAGCAAGATTTCAAATTTAAGTATTTATAATTGAGTCATTAGAAGATATTTAAAGGATATGGTCAGGTCAAAGAAATGAAGCATACATCAAGGTCCCATTTGCTAGGAGCAAAAAAGTCTTGCAGCCTTCTCTATCAAGCCCTGTGGCCACAGCAGCAGAGTCAGTTAATGAATCAGAAAAAAGCTGGTTACCAGATGTCCTTACTTATTAACACACACATCGCATTCTGTAATGGCATTCACTAAGCGATCTGTGTGGATCACACTCGGCTCAGTTTAAAGTCTCCCTCTGAAAACGCTTCTAACTTTTCTTCCTCTGTGATTGATTTCAGGATAGCTGTTGTTTAAGATGCTCTCAGGCATTTTGTCTAATTGAAATTTCACAATCAATCTGAAGATTCATAAAGTTCCAGGAAAAAAAAAATCAACACTGTTTCTACCATTTACCTCTTTTGCCTCTCCTTCTAGACTGATGATAAGATAAAATAAAATAAAAAATATAAACTTAAAAGCAAAGCAGGAGAGAAACCAATTCTCTTTGATTGGTTTCCACTGGTGCTAATTTTAATGCCACCCATTGTTCAGCTCTGCAGTCTAATTTTATGTTAATATCCTCAAAGTTGTCAAATCTTGGCAAAACCTATGCATAAATTACACAGAAAGTAGCTCACAGGAGGGGGAAAGTAATGACTGTCATGGTTAGCCAAACCCATTAATAGTCTGACAAGCAATAACCCAAGAGCTCTGGTCAACTGCTGCAGACATCTGTGAAACTTTTGCAATTAATTTTTTTTTGGAGGAGGAGGTATCAGCTGTGAAATAGCACATAAGTGACTGATTATTATCAGCTCTGCTGGTGAGGCCAAGACTGATGATCTCCATGCATTCATCCTTCTACTACAGCCTGATTGTTGTATGAATGTAAAACTTTTATTTACTCTTATTTCCTAAGGCAATTGAATCTCCAGAAGGGGAAAAGGAATGTCAAGTATACAGCAATAGTACTTTTCTTACACGTACTGCTTTACATCATCAGATTTCTAAGAACTTTATGTTGATCACTAGCATTATCTCTGCCTATAAGGTAAGCAGAGGGGACAGCAGAGATATGTTCCATGATTCTTCACGAATCCAAAATTCTCAGTGGCACAAAATCCTTTGGGAAAATGCTTTATGATTGTGTTGACCTACTTTACCAAAGTGCGTGCCTGTTAGAAATTAAAAGCACATACATTTTAGTTGCTGATTTAGTCCCTCGTAGTGCTGACATGCCCACAGGTAAACCACTGAAGAAAAAGGAATGAATTTGTCCTGTTGCATTATCATCCCTGTTTTCTCTTTCTCTCTCTACCTATCAGGATCCTATCAGGATCTAAAATCCTGATAAGTGTTTGTGGCTGGTAAGCTATATTTTAAGGTGAAAATCTTTAGAAGGTTATCATTACCAAAACTCTGGCTGAATTACATTCTATATTTTTATATGTTTTCTTAGGCAATGCCTTTATATTTTCTTCTTAGGCGGGCAAATTCTGTATTTTCCTATAAATACATGGTCTGTACTATTGTCTCTGAACTTCTTGTTACTACAATACAAAATAACCAAAAGGATGCTAAAAACAAAACCAAATCTCTCAATAATCCTTGAAGCATCATGCTTTATATAGAATGCTAGACCTCTAAAGAAAATAATTGTTCTCACCAGTTTTAATGAACAGATAATTAAAAAGACAAACTATCTGGGGCATATAAATATGCATCAATATCTTGTTTTTGACTACTACAGAGACCTTACGTACCACTACAGCCCAACCATTAATTCCAGATCTTTTATTTTCATACTTTACTTTTTGATTCTCAGTCTTGGGCAGTTCTAATGCTGTATATACTGGTAGACAACACAGAATAAGCTGGCATTTTGTGATGTATTCTGGAAAAAAAGAAATGTTATTTAAAGGATATGATTTTCAAAACTAAACTTTTCTTGGAAAACACAAGAAAAAGAGGCATACTAAATGTGCCACATAAACTGATGTCCATGCTCTGGAAAACAAGTTTGCTACTGCCTTGGGACACATATTTTTTAGAAATAATGGACCATTTGGCAGTTCTGCACATGTTACCAGGCATACTTGGAAACACCATGGGCTTTGCTTTATTAATATACATGGTTTGAAATAAAGTCCCTCTCAAACATTAGAGGAATCCTCAAATCAACTGATTTGTGTTGCCTTTCATATTTAAGATACCCTTCATATGTAGATAGTGCTGTACTCTCAAACACAATAGGTGTTAACCAGCCTGCTGTTTCTCATATCTGCACTATGGTAGAAATCAGCTGCATGGAAAGGATTCCAGTGCAGAGATGGGAAACTAGCAGTGGGTTTGCTTGAGTGCTGCCTCCATCCATCCAGTTAAAAGAAAAATTAACAGACTAAATCCTTGATCTTGATTCTGTGAGCTACTTCAAGCTGTATTTAGCAGAGCCTCCCATCTGCATAGACTACTTTTAATAGTATAGTGCCCTTAGTCTTTTCCAGAAGGGTGCTGGAAATAAGCTGAGCTCCACAGTAGTGGAGACTTAGGGGATGCTTCGCACAGTGCTTCCCTTAGTGCTGAGAGTTGTACAGCTAAAGGTGAATATCACCAGTACAGGTTGTAATCAGAACATCTACAAGTGCTTAGGAGCGGGAAATTCCACTTCCAGCCCTATCCCTGGTGCGGTAAGAGGGGTGAGAGGCCAGTCCTCTTCCCACACAGGATTTGTGGAGGCTCTAACCCTCCAGGGACTTGTCATTCCAGGAATACAGTAACTGCTATTGTGCCTCTGCAGAGGCTGAATGACTGAAGACACTGCCCTTCTGTCCTTGTGTATCTCTGCAAAGACACAAACACAGTTTAGTTTAGTCTCCCAGCTGAGTTGATCCTTGTTATTCAAAAGCAGCTTTTCCTTTTGCCTTAGGTTACTCAGAGGAGCAGAATTTGAATAAGTCCATTCTTGCGCTTCAACATTGAACCTTCGGTAGTATCTTTGGTTTGGACAATGGCCTGCTCAGAATTGCTGTAGCTATGTTTTTTAAATGTGAAATTTATTAATGGATTAGGGTATTTTTGCTTATCAATTTATTGATACATTACAATGAAGTAGGCAAAACTGAGAAGTGACATAAAAATAAAGCAATATGGACAAGGTCAGAAGGAATATCAGTTTTTTACTAAAACTGAGAAAGTGAGAGAAGGAGGAAAGTCTATTCAGGAAAATAAGGTTATGAAAATTAGACAATTGTTGTTTTCCACTTCTTGTGTTCACTGTAGGGAGAACCGACATTCAGATTTCCTCTCTTGATCCATACTGGCTATTTCTGTACCAGCAAATAAAACTTACCCATGACTGGCCCACATCCGTTCTGTTTGACTCTCTTACTATCCAAAGAAAGGTGTCTGTATTCACACTACCTATTAAGAGTGTTGTCCTGCTGTGTTGTCTGGAATTGTCTATACACATTCCACTGCCTGGGAGTGTTTCCCCAGTGCTGTAAAAATGCACTAGTCTAGACATAGCTACTGCGATCAAAATCTGCTCACCTTATTCATGTAAATCACTCCAATGAAATCAGCTGTGAGACTGGCTATAAAACAAGAATTCTGTTTTGAAAAAGATTTCAAGTATTTGGCATTAATTCTACACTGGTGAAAAAGAAAACAACCTACAACCTTGAGCTTTCCATTTTTAAAAATTAAACAATGTAAGTGAGAACCATCCAAACAGCCAACTGGTCAATATGTTCACTTAGAATGCAAGAGATTGATGCTGAAATCTCTATCCTCCCTAAGTAGAAAGGCCTATCTTCTTCCTAATGAGTTTGGGAATCCTAGGAACCAGAAATCTTGGCTAACTGGGTTGTTTTCATTCTAACTTTGGCAAGAAAGCTTGCCTTGAAGCTGAGAAAATTCCAGGTGTGAAAAAATTTACTATGAAAAAGTATTTTGTTTAAGAAATCCTGACTGTCTTTGGTACTTTACAGCATTTGTTCCAGACATTAAAAAAAAAGTCTGAACAAGGCCAGCCGCACCGGAGTAGTAGTTAGAAGGTTTACCAAAGTAGCTCAGAGTGTGAATTGGTTGGGAATTTTCTCAGGCAAATAAATTGATCATGGATTTGCCAATGTTTGAACATTGGGCAAATGTGTATAAACTTCACCAGTGCTCTATTAGAAAAAATTCTGGGAAGCATTTGACATTGTTTTAGAATTTAAAATGTTGAACTTCTCATTTTGAAGCTTTTTAAAATTTAACTTTATTCTTGTAAAAAAATTAGAAGATAAATATTTGGTAAATTTACATGAAAAATATACTTTGAACAGAGTATTTTTAGTATTTGGGGTTTTGAGGTATTTATATATATTTCATTTTGATTCTTGCTTGAAAAAATCAGTATTTCCAATTTATACATTTTTACTCTGAAATGTAAATTGCAGTCTATTCCAGCTGTAATAATACCCTTTGCACTGGTAGCATAGGCCCTAGGTATAAAGCTAACTGTCTGGAAAAACCATCAATGAAAGCATGGCTATTCTCAGAAAAATATTTTGAAATGAGTTCAACCTTTGTTACACATGCATTTGCATTGTGGTTTTCAGTGTGTAATGACACATTGATATTTATGTACTTATTCCTCAGCTGCTTTCTGTAATGCCAAGCAGTATAAAAGAGAAAAAAAAAGCCATAACTGTAATATTTTGAATAGAGACTTAATATTTCATTGAATAAATACATTTAAATATGCTGTTATTTGCTTAAAATAAACCTTATGTTAATGTTAATTCAAATTGTTTTAACACAGAGACTGTTTTGCTTACACAGAGTTATGCAAAAGCCTCAGAAATACAAAAAATACCCCCTGCATCAGCAGTTACCTGCTGAGCCCATGTTGCATTCACTCTGCCTCCAGCAGTCACCTGCTCGGCTTCTGTTGCATTTGTCCAGCCCCATCGGACAGATCTTTTTGTATCTTTGGGTTGGACTACAATATATATCCACGTGCATCTTGGATGGTTATATTGGTAAAGCAGTCAGAATAACGTCTCTAAAATCCAAATTTTATTAGCACATGAATTTTAGACTCACAAGTGGATCATTGCATCCTCGCTATGTAATGTGATCCTTACATTCTAGCATGTATTTCGCATCCTTTTATATCAAGATGAGACTGACTCAGAGAAAAATGCCTGCTGATCCTCAAAATGGTTGATGCTGGCTACAAGGTGTAATAAGACAGTTCATGAGTTCAGATTTTGTGCAACTCTAATGATTTCAGTTAACAAAATACATAGACCAAACCATTAATCTATTCAAATTGTAGTAGAAGACTTTCAGAATAAAAATGCAGGTTGGATTGAAAAAAAAAAGTCAATTATATTTGGAGAAGGCTTAAAGGCTTATGATTTCTTTATTGCTTTTTATGAAAATACTTAGAAATCCAAATACTACCGTGAAATGGAAATGCTTTAGGAGAAGTATCTGTCATTAAACACAAAATAGAAGAGCTAAGATGTCAGGGTTATGTTGCATACAGCACAGTCATTATATATTCACAATGTTTTAACACAACTCACATTCTCACTTTTTGATTTTCTTATTTTACAAATGAAGATGTATTATAACACCTGGAGCTGGATTTTTTTTTTGATTGATTGATTCATAGTCACCATCTGTAGGAATAATTATATGCAATTAAAGTAAGCGGACATATACTTTT
This sequence comes from Crypturellus undulatus, assembly GCA_013389825.1. Taxonomy (NCBI): domain Eukaryota; kingdom Metazoa; phylum Chordata; class Aves; order Tinamiformes; family Tinamidae; genus Crypturellus; species Crypturellus undulatus. Next base: position 1,047,546 of record VWPW01011999.1, on the reverse strand, counting down.
TACTTTTTAAAAATACAGTTATCCATCTCCTTTTCCAGGTATATTTTAATATTTAAAATATATGAAGTCAGATAGTGCTCTCTAGTATTCACACTCAACTCAGCAGTGTTTGACTGAATTTACACCATGATTATTAGAAATTAAATTTAGGTAATCTCGCTATATATTTTTTTACATTATTATCAGCCTATGGACTATTTCAGACTTTATTCCTAAATAGGAGCTCTGTTGATTGTTCTTCTCTCATTCTAATTCTTATTTACTTCATATGTGTATTTTTCTTAATTCTTACTTATTTCATTAGAGCAGATTGAAACATTTTCATCCTCACTATTATAAAGGTCAGTAAAGGCAGAGGGCTATTTGTTTCTGGCTTGAGAATATTTGAGAAGTCTGATGTCCCTAAGAACTTGTTGATGCATCAGTCATTTTCAGACTAATATATTTTTCATTAGTAAAATTGAAAAGGACTGTTGGTTGAGACATCTTTTATAATACATGTGTTTCCAAGTTGAATATTCTGATTTGGCGATACGGGTCTCAAGAACTTCAATCTGAAGTTAATCTTTGCAAATCAGACTAGAGTGGATTAAAAAGCAAGAAAGGAAAAACCTTACTACAGGTTAATGAAATGGACTGTATCTAATCCAAAAGAAACTAAGTGATTATAAATTGAAGATTACTATAGAGTAAGTCCTCTGTAATCCTCCTATAGTTGACATTGGATGTGTGACTTTCTAAAGGCAGGTCTATTAGAGTTCATTCAGTGATTTTTTATTTTCTAGAGCACTTGACCATCTTATATAACTAGTTCACTGCAGTTTTTACAGGATTTAAAAAATCCCTTTCCAGATCAAGTATAAATCATAGATAAATCTGTGCCTTGATTATCCTTAACAGGAAGGTTGAATTTTGCTATTTTTTTTAAAAACATGAAGATATCTCTTTGCAGCATCTCTTCCTGTATTTCTTTTCCAAAGCGCATTAAAAGAATAAGTTACTATAATTAAATCCTTTGCATGTCTAGTTTTGATTCTCAATAAATGTTGCAAAGAAACCACCAGTGTTTCTATTTCATGCGATTAGCTAGGGGCTTTCAAAAAGCTGCAGTGTATTTGCAGTTTGGGCTGTGCGCATTTCTAGTTGGTTAACATATACAGTGTAGTAAATTCAGATAAAAACTACACCTGAAAATTTCAGAATTTGTGGAAAACTTCTGGGATTATCAACCCTTAATTGCTCAGCTATCCGTCACAGCATCTTTCTGGTGAGATGTATATTTTGCCTTGCAGACCTATCAGGTGAATTTCAGCAGAAGCAAACAGGGATAAATCTAATTAGTTCATTAAACTCAGTTGAATAAATTGTGTTATGCAAAGACATATGATGGAAGAGATCAAGGGTCTGACCATGCTAAAGCAAAAGCAGCTCCCAGTCTTGAAGGCTGACATTACTGTGTCAGTACTCATCCCTGTGAAGGTCTCTGGCTTCAAAGAAACAAACTGGAAATCAGCTTCAAAAAGTTCCATGTGATTCTTGTACTGCTTAGTCTCAATTTTGAATTACAAATAAAGATGCAAGACAGGTTTTCCCTGTATGGATTTAATAGCCAAGTGCTCTATATTGTAAATCCGTAATTTGGTAGACCATAAGATCACAAGATAATTCAGGTTGGAAGGGATCCCAGGAGACCTCTAGTCCAACCTCCTGATCAACTTCCTTTTCCTATCTCGTCCAGAAAACCTCCAGAATGGAGAGCTCACAGTGAGGTGAGTTACTCACAGAGATTCTCAGGTACTCAATGTATAAAGGTTGTTCTTCCACAAAAGGTGATGAACACTAACTTACAGAAACAGAGAACCTGCCTCTTGTTTTGTATCTCCAGGATAAGATCACTAATAATCTGGATTCTAAAATAGAAAAGAGTTAAGGGAACTGGAGTTGTAGTGCTGAATTCCTGAGACCAGTCTGACTTAATTTAGGTGGCATGGTTATGGAAGTAGGAAATTTTTGTCTTGATCTTTTAGGTTGTTTTTTCTTCATGATAAATGGAAATTGGAGTTTTATGACAAAGAAGAAGAGTATTGGTCCAAGGCATTGTTTAAAACAAATCCAGAAACACAATGAGTTTTGAAGATAAATAACCCTTTATAAAAGATAACATATAGTCATTGGCAGTCCAAGCTTTTTTGTTACTAATACATTATGACCTTGCCCACACAACATTTTACATGCACTATCATTAATCATTAGCGCTATTAGAGATCCAACACAATATAATTAAATTAATCTCAATTTACTAAAACATTAACATGCAAACTGCTACCAAGTTTGTTAAATCATAATGCTATGACAAAATGACTAAAACACTGGATCAGGATAACAAACAATGTGACTGAAGTTTAAGCATGTTTCTCAGCATTTCTCTTTTGAAAAAAGAACAAGTTATTTACTTTAACATGGTGACATTTCATTTTTTGATTAATTTTAAAATAATATTGTAAAAATTAAAACTCATTTTAATTTGACAAGCGTTTGGTAATTAATTTTCAAACAATGCTGTGGGAATCTAAGAAACACTCTTCATTTGACATGTATTTTATAATTTATTTTAAAACAATGCTGCACAAATCTGCAAAGGCATTATTCATTTGAGAGTTCATTAATTATGCAAATGAGTTGCAATTAACAAATCTGTTCTGAGGATGGTATTTGCATAATAATGAACTTCATGTTTGTGACATTATTTAATAAGATACCTTTGTGCATTTTTAAACAAAACACTCTTGTGAATACTTTGCTTAAATGGACAACCAGTCAATAATGTTAAAAAAAAAAGATGCAGACAGAAAAATATTCCTAAAATAAATAGAATTACATAAAATGTAAATAATTAATACAGATATACACTTAAAAGCTCACTCTATTATTAACTGCTGCCTTCCAAAATATGGACTTTCATTTTCATTTATGAAAACAGAATTATTTTTTAAGGACCACATTGGATAAGAGCAGGTATATATCGAGGCAGATGGAAATAAATAAATAATATATACAAACTCCTATTTCCTATTGGTGCTGTGTGACATAGATTGAATCCATGACTCTTGGATGATAGATCTTATTACAATCTTATTATGCAGCATGCAAGCCAAAAGACTGGTGATGATCTTTTACTGGTTATACGTTCCGCAAATGGTAGTAGTACCAAAAGCATACTCTGGATTTAACATTCCTGCTGAAGGAGAATGGTTGAGTAAGGGACTTCTCTTTATTCTGGTGCAGCAGTTAATTGCAGCTTGCGATATATTCCCATCACAATGGGAACTCCTGTTCAGAGCCCAGCAATAACAAAATTTTCAGGGAAAGGGAGACCTGCACAGTGATTGAAGGCAAGTTGCCTTCAGTGCAATGAAAAGGGACAGTCAAACCTGAAGCTTTTGTGGCACCTGTTTTCGTGTTCAGCCCAAGACAACCGTTGCCTGGCAACACTCTGGCAGAGTCTTGGTCCTCTAACAGGAACTGTGAGGCGATGAATCAGGGATGCGATAAATTCACAGTGGTGCCTTTTAGGCGTATCACCTGCAAGCTCAGAAAACTTGGGTTGCTAAAGATTCTCGGACTGAGCTTGGGTCCTTTTTCTGGTATGGTGATTCTCCTCTAACTCCATTTACATGTATTATTCTACCATGTGTCACTGGTGGCAAAGTACAGTGGAACTTAATAGTGTATTGTCCTGGCCTCAGCAAATTGCTTTGAAATGGATGAAAGTTATGGGTGAGTAAAAATTTAGGATGCTAAAAAGGTAAAACAAAGTCTTGCAGAAAGTTACATTTCCAAAGTCTTCAGTATTAGGCAAACAACTTAATTGGTTATTTCTGATAGAACATTTTTCAGTAACAAGGAGCAAGAGGGGAAAAAAAAAGAGACAATATGAGAAACTTGTTCAAGTAAGATGATTAGTGAAGTCCACAATAATGAAATTAATAGCATTAACACTTACGGTGGTGCCAAGGGACTTCAGCTGAGAATGACACTGCTTTGTGGCAGATAAAATGCTGGGACTTACTATCTGGGAGATTTTGCAGTAGAATAGGCAAGGCAGAGGTGGGATATAGGCAGAAGGGGATAAAAGAAAGAAAAAAGTAGCATTTTCAGATGGCAGGTTAATGCCACAACACTTCTCTTTGAACCTTTGTATAGTTCAGAGCGATTGGGCTTTAGAGGGAGACAAGGGAATATCAAGAGGGAAGACTAGAAGGTGGAGCAATTAGGGAGGTGAGGCAAAATTGGGTAAAGGTTTGAGACATTGCTGAGCAAACAACTACTTTGTAAGTAAGCAAAAATCATTCTTCCTGGCAACATCTGGAGAAGGTACCTTATTGCAGCTGTTCGTCCTCACATACTACTGATCGTCATTGGCTGATATCAGCAATTTGGTTTTTTTTCCCCAGATATCCAGTGGCTAGAGAGATGTCCAGTGGTTAGTTCTGGCATCTCCAAAGAGCGTCTCCCCATGAACATGGTTATACATCAGGGAAGCATGTGTAAATTTCTATTTGGTAGGTAGTGATTCTCACCCAGGCAGAACTTCCTGTTGCACATTGTAAGGATGGGTGAGGAGGTCCTGAGTGAGGACTGTGGAGCTTCCTAGAAGCCACTGGTAATTCATTTTGCAAAACTCTCCGAAACACAGAGGTCAGCAAACAGTGCTAGACATGCCCCTAGTCTTGAAGGTATCCCTGGTGACTACGGGAAGAGAGGGCATATTACTATTCTTTTGCATGATCAAGTGAAGCAAAGGAATTAGTCTGTTAAAAAGCTAGTAGGAGAAGAAATTTTAACAACCTACCTCTATCATTTCACATTACACATCCATAGACATGCATAGATGACAGAGAACACAAAAAATTAGAGGTAAGACTGTTAGATCATAAAATAATCACTTCTGGGGAGTCACACTGCTATTTTGATGCTACTTTTTATCTTTTTATAATATTTGTGGCTCTAATTGGCAGCTCCACGATTCTGAGCTCCTCTGAGCATTCATTGCAGGGAGCCATTCCATGCAATGATGTCCCCAAAATGTTTGGGATGCTGCTGCTCTTGTCTTCATCCAGAGCACACAAAGGCAGCCACCTTCCCTAGACCTGTCCCCATCTTTTAGTGGCAGTCTAGTTACATTCAAAGTTTTTAAATGATTCTGATAACCTTCCCCTTTGTGATCTCACTGCCAGGAACTAACATCTCACTGGAATTAAACCACGATGCTTTACATGGGCAGTTTAGACATGATGGCTGATAGTTCCTTGGCCTTTGTGGCTTTTAAATATTTGACAGCTTTAACACAGCTTTTAGATACTCTTGTAGTCAGCCGGTGCACTGGCAAAAATGGGCCATTTGCCTCATTCAGTGCATAAAGGGCCAGCAATGGCATTCAGAAGCTTTTCAACAATATTAATTGGGTTTTGTCTTCAAATTGTCATAATCAAGTTAAATGTTGCAGCACTTAATGAAGTTTTATTTCTGTTTTGAGATCTTGTTTAGGTAGGATGACTAAGGATTTCCATTCATTACTTGGGTAATAAGGAACACAAATAAGTGGTTTATATTAGTGTGGTGTAAATGAACTGTTTTTGAACATTTTATATATTTACAAATGCCTTGGTTTGTAAAACAGTTGGCAGCTCTTTGATGTTAGATGTACTATGCAAATTTGATATATTATTTCTATTATTAATCAACAACTAAGGATTTTCTTCTCTGTTTTTGAAATCTGGTTAACTGGCTAATGTCTGTCAATCACATATTTTTAGAACAGAGCTGGAATCTGCCACACACATGGAATAAAAAGCCAGTCTTATATGAATGTTCTCCTACTTGTATATTGATCATCCATAAAATGTTATCCTCACAAAATATTTGTATTTCTCTTTATCCTTAGTTACTACTACAAAATTAACTTGCCAATTTAACTTAATCTACATCAGTGTAACTAATAACTCATTAGACATATGCCTAACATGTAATACTTTAGTCTTTGCTTTATCAAAATAAGATTTAAATATTTGAAAGAAAAATAGTCTACGTGAAATCTAATGTAAAATATGTTTACTCAAGAACAGAGTAAGAGTGGGTGTGAATTTCAATTTTTTTGTACTTATTGATAAATGCAATTCTTCTTCCCACACAAAGAAAATATTTCTGAAAATTAGTTTTTAGACAGAAAGAACTAACATGCAATTAGAGCATGTAAACAGTCATTAATTCATGTAAAATAATTAATAGCTCTGCAATTGCTGTAAGAAGATAATGTATTAGCACTAGTTGGTTCTCGTTCAATTTTCCTTTACATGTTTCTAGCACTGGGTAAGACTGGAAGCACCTGGGAAACTTTCTAATTTTTAAATTCTTTCTCAGTTAAGTGTGAAGGGCACAACTAATTGACAAAATATTGGAAATGACTGGGAAAAAAAAAAAGAACTACTATATTTCAAAATCCAAGAATAATGATGTTAATCTTTTATACTTATTTCATATTATGTATTATTTTCAGCTTACATTTATGTAATGAAACTTCACTGTTTCTTCCAGTGTCCCCAAAGGTATGATTAACCTGTAGAGAAGTGGTACTTCTGCTATGGTGCCCAGTGTGAAAAATCTACAGCAAAAGACTGAATATATGCTCTGCTATATGCTCTGCTTCTTTTCAGTGAGAATTTACTTGAATAAGGCTTGCAGAATCACTCCATGCGTACTTTGGTTTCAAAGTAAAAGAGCATTTTTGTGAGCACCATGTAGGTGAATTGTCATAGTATGAATAAGTTCCATCCCCTGATGCCAAGAACTTTTATATCTCCATTTTACAGGAAAAAAAAAAAAACATGTGTGAGTCATTTGATTCCATGGAAGAAATCTGTATCAGAGCTGCAATCTGATGTAGACTAGCATCTGTTATGTGGTCTATTAATTCTGTTTTTGAGCTCTGAAACTGATCGTTTTTTTACCTTTTTTTCTTTTATTTTTTCTTTATCTAAATAATAGCTAAAATGTCGGCTTAGTTCAGGAGAGATGGTTTAGATGGATTATGATTGCTTGCTGCCATCCACAACATTTTAAGTGGTCTCAGTTCCCCTCAATTACTGACAAATTTCTGTCTATCAGAAAAAAAAAAGAAAGAAAAAAATATATTATTGTGAGTCTCAAAAGTCAGTCAGATAAATTAGGCAAAAATCAAATTATCAGAACTATCTGGTGAACAGGACCAATAACTTTGAAATAAATGATATTAAGGCAGGATATTCTCATGTTACCTTATACCAAAGTTAGATTCTAAAAGTGGCCTGTTTTTGGAATGGCAACTCAAGAAGTAACACTGTAGGTCAGTATCTGGCTTTCTCAAGATGGCGTATGCACATATTAGGGTTATTCCTCCCCAAATGGCTCTTTAGGAAGCAGCAATTCACTTTCTCCAGTTTTTCCAGGCATCTGCCAGACAGTGTGTCAGTTTTACTTGGGCTGAAAGTTTGTGGGATGTTCTGATGGAGTGTTGCTGCTCCATATGTTAAATGGTGATGAAGCCAACATGGGAAATCCATGTAACAGCATCAGCTCCTCTTTGTCCTGCACTGTCAGCTGCAATTTCAGGATGATGTGTCCCATGCTAAGTCAGACAGCACTGATCTCATGTCTAGAGCATTAGGCTGACTGGCCTTTCGAACACTAAGCCTCTTCTGCAGCCCAGCAGAGAAATTAAAAGTGTTTTTTTCTTCTCTTCCATCCCAGTAAACTTCCTGGGTCTTCTCCAGTTTTTCTTGGTTAAGAGTGGTTAAATCCAGGCTCGACTTAGCTTTGTCTGATCACTGTCTTCTTTTAAAGCTCATTTATTATCCAGAAGCACTTCTGAGCACCAAAGAGCACTCTAGATTTGCTCACCAAAAATTTCTATTGAACCTAATGGACTTTGGAGCCAGCATTGATTAAGCAAATACTCACACTGACTTCTTTTACACGTAACAGCATAAAGAACATAAAAAATAAAATGTGTAAAAAAATTAGCTCTTTCTTTAACTTACACTTTTAGAAGTCCTCGGTTTCCTTTATTGTCTGTAGTATACTCTGATCACTTGTCTGCTTTTAAACTTGCAAACACTATAAGCCTCACAAGAAGAATTTTCAATGTACTAAGCAAACTGAATCGCAGAGGGAATGATGTTTTAGCAAAGTATGCTGATGAATCTTTCCATTTAAATAAGCAAAGTCATGCTGGTCTGAAAAAATCCTTTGAGTTATTTCATTTAAGAAAATTATTGCTAAGCAAAACAACAGCAAATTCTGATTTCAATAGCTAACGACTTTTAAGTAGAATGTGCTAACTTTAAAGTAGCTTTACAAGACCCTTTCCTGCAAGTTTCCTTAATTTTTACCTTCATTTTTGATACACTTAAAGGATATATTTTTTTCTGACATCAGAATATTAATGACAGTAGATGCTGAATAGGCAGTTACAACAGTTTTCTCAGGCTTGGGAAAAGACAAGCTTTATTCCCCATGCTACCTATTAGAGTTCTATTCGTAGACTTTTAAAAATTTATTTTAGTGGAGATTAAATTATCCCAAGTAGCAAACATGTTTTTGTTGTTCCTGCATTTTTTTCTACAGATATTCTTAGTATTCTGTAAAGGAATTCTCTATTAAAAATGTGCTGCAAAACAGATATGAAAAGAAGAAACTACACTTTAAAAATGATGTGCATAAATGCATATCACATACAAATAGCATTTTGTTATTTCATAAAATTTATTAAATAAATGATATTTTTTCTATTATGTATTCCTGTAATCTTAAGCATTTCTGATACATGTTACCTTGCACTGAATGTATAGCAGAGGCAGAATGAATCTTATTGTTAGTACAGTGTCTATATATGATCCGGTTCAGTCTCACTAGCTCCATCAGTGAAATCTAGAGGTCTCTTCTGTATAATCATTGATTTCCTGCATGATCCTTGTTGATAACAAATGGGAGGTGAAGGAAGAAGTCTTCTTGGTGTCCTGTTTTTGAGCTGTGAGTCACTCCTACACACCAACTTGCTGTATCAACAGGAGATGTCACTAATGAAGCTGAATGACAGGCTGAATAACTGAGCAGGGAAAAGGCAAATGCTGTGGTGCTGCTTCTGGGAGTCGGTGCACAGACATTGCCTGCAGGAGGAGGCCAGCAGCTGAAGTGGCTCTCGCTGAAACACTGGGGTGCTGAGTTTAGCTGCGTTATTTCCGTACATTTCAGTAACACCCTTTCACAGTTAGCCTCTGAGGCAAATCTTAATGTTCAGGGCCAGGGACTGTCTGACTTAAAGTGCGTCCTGACTCCTGCCTTGTCAGGACACAAATTTAGTCTGGTTTAAACTTCAGTTTCAACATTCCCCAGGATTCTGCTACATTTTTATTGAACCTCAGCTCTCATTTAGGTTTAGAACTAGGCTTATCTTGTTTGCCTGTCCGCCAATAAAACATTTGGTTTGCCAGATCACCAAGGATATAAGAGAGCTCAGGGATTGAGTTTTAGCTGATCAGAATCAGAGGAAGGGATCTTCTGTATTATACAAGGTCGATTTTAACTGTATCCTGCCAAAAGCTGCTTTGTGGTGCAGAGTATCTAGCAGAAAAAATACCCCTTTCCTTTTGCTAGTAGCACCCTTCCTGCCCAGTAGAGGCCTGTAACTACTTAGGCTAGACTGGGAGCAAGTGAAAAGACTATTTATTAGCTTCTCAGCTTGTGTTTTCCCCCATCTTCCAGGCCTTGACATTTGCCATTAAACTTGCCCATTTATAGGGCATCCGAGACATCCATCCTAGACTTTAGTCACCATCTTCATGTCTCTCGTGACATCAGCAATACTGCCACCATCATCTTCAAATAAATATACTTTCTCCTTAAATATACCTCTACTTCTAGTCTGAAGGCTTCCATCCTTCCTGTCCCTTCACAGTCACTTCTTTGTTCAGCGTAGCATCCACATACCCCTTAAGAGCTTGTTTGAAACACAATCTTGTCTAGCGGGACAGTGCCCCTGGAGCTGTACACATCTGAGTTTTGATTGCAGTGAATCCAGATGACCTCTAAAAATATATATTGCTTTCTTTCTCTCAGTTGTTATACACTGTTATCTTTCTGTAATTTTGGAAGACAGAAATATCTTTCTTAGGGCAGGGAATTATCCATGGAAAAATAAATGCTGTAAACACACATATTTATATAATATACAAAGCTCTTCATTATTATTTTTAACAAAATGTGGGAGAATATGAGTAAAGCAAGCCCCTTGTAACAGATGCACGTAGAGTGACTACATTTCGCCTTCAACAAGAATACCAATTTTACCAGTACTAAAGCAGCAAATAAGAGATTGTTTAAGGGATCTAAATAAGAGTGTGAAATTCAAGTACCTTTCTGCATTTTATAAATGTCACCCATCGAAAGACCAGAAGGAGGAGAGCTTTTAATCTTGTTTCCATCCTTTATTAAGATGCTTTGTGTAATTAGTTGTGTTTCTATTGGAATAAATAGTAATTTGGAATTCATCCAAATTAAAAAACCTAAATGAAAAAGGAGCATTAGTGGTGGATTGCATGCTAAAAGAGGCAAACTTCTCTAGGGCAGATCTGTTCATGCAACTTGGCCCTGCTTAAATAAAATCTATAGAATCCATGTGGAATTTAATACGGAAAGTAGTACATAGGAGAGATGGGAATGCAAAAGAAAACAGATTTTCAGCCAGAAGGGCAATTCACTTATAGTTTAATGAAAATCCCCTAAAACCAGACAGAATTATGTATGCTATGTTGAAATTTTATTTTAGAATTAAAAAGAAAGCCTATAAATAAATGCAAAAATATTACCGTGTATTTTACATTATTGAATCCAGTGTGTTTCAGGACTTTGGCAAGGACTATCTTGCCAAATGAAATTATTCTGTATTCAGGTGACAGTATTATAAAAGTTGTCTTGATGCTGCTGTAGGGTATAATGTATCAGGACTTCCAATTATAATTTCAACATTGCAGCTGGTTCTTCGTCCCCATTAAAGGGTTCAAAATGCATAACATTTTCAGCTAGTTTATTCAGTCTCTTATGAATTTTTGAATAAATTTTCCTGCTTTTTCACCCTTTTCCTTTTAAACTAAAGATTTCAAGACATTAATCTGTGATGCCCACTTACTACTTTGGGGGGAATTAACAAATGACTAACTTGTTCTTTGGGGGGGAAGTTGTTACTGGCAATGCACATTACCTTTCTGGGGATAAATATTTCATAAGGAGCTTTGGTGTGCAGACTTGTGTGTTAACAGCAGCTACAAAGAAAAGATGATGGGCACGAATGACTCTGAATTACACTAGTGTGTCAATCTCTGATCGACCGTGTGCCTGAATGAACCTTAAAATGTTGGTCCCGGCAACATTTTGATTGTAGTATGAATGATCCATTTAAGGAAAGCAGAGATTATGTAGTTTTGATAATTGATCAGAAATAGCATTCTGGGTGATGCTGATTTTCATAGTATTTCACAAAAGTCATGAGCAGTTTGTCTGACTTCTAGTGCTAACAGTCTCATGACATGAGTGGGACAAGTGTGACATGAGAGAAACAGAAGGGAACTTGATTTAGAACATGACCCATGCTGATTTATATGATAAGTGACAGAGGCCTCTACCAGAGGCCTCAACCTATAGATGTAATAGTTTGTATGTTTATATTACATCTAAATAGAAAAAAAACAAACAAACATGTCATCAAGAGATATTTTACTGTGTCATAAATGCCTGCCTATAGTGGGCACCTAATTTCACTTCTTGGGAAGAAGACATAAGCTATAGAGTGCTAGCTGATCTATACTATTTTTTGTTTATTTCCATATAAAATGAATATTAGTGCATTTTGCTGGGCAGTTGTAAGATGGCAAATACAGAAAATTAAGCTGTCTAGAGAGACAAGTACTAGATTCAGTGCTCTCAGAAACTGTGAAATCTGTCTTTAGATGTATTGCTGAGTACGGGCTCACTGCAATAGATCAGTCTGGCAGCGACAAACAAGGGACACGCTTTTCCTAAGAATCACATCCAAAAGAGGGTTGCACTTTCTTGCAGGGGGAATTATAGCTAGTACTGGACTATGGATGTATCGATAGTCTTTTAGTCTATAAAAGAAATAATTCTTTTATTATCTTGTGATGATCATTTCCTATCTGGAAACAGTAAAATCAGCCACAGTGTTGAAGATCCTTTGGCTATGAATCTTTATAACAAAAGGATGGCATTCCTGCCATCCCACCCTGTGCCATCAATACGTCACTTTCTCAAAACACTTTTCTTGGTATAAAGGCACCACCTTAATTTCAAACTAGGTTACAATCAAAGTGCTTTCATACAGGCTTCAATTTAGGCTGAACGCAGGGGAAATGGAAGCCTGCTGTATTATCTGTGTCTCTGATACATCAGACTAAGTGTGACAGCTAACTATTAGCAATACCAATTAAAATGCTTCCTATAGTGCAAGCAAAGTCAGAAACGTATGTTGGGAAGTTCACAGGAGGAAACTTGGCCAACTTTTGGGACTTAGAGAAAAATCAAGTGCCATTTCTTACATGTTTGTCATAGTTGGAAGCATGACAAAAATACAGTAGAATAAGACACAGCAGCAAAGTCTAAAAGATTCATGAAGATCATTTTGTCTTAGTCAATTGCAAAAGAATATGCCTAGCTAGTTAGATCAGTATTCCCATTAGCGAACCCAAATCTGTAATTAGGAGAGGCAGGAGATGCTTCATCAGGTTCTGTATTCCTCCTAAACAAGATGGTTGAAGAGAAGAGACAGTGACAAAATAAATAATGCAACCTCTATTATAAAATGTTGGGGTCATTTATGCATGAAGTATTCTGTGGAGAATTTATGGGACTTGATCTGTAAACAGGCTTGGGGGAGGAGCACAAATTCAGCTTTGGAGGACACATTACTGCATGTTTCAGACCTTTTCTGTGTGTCAAGTGTATGAACATACACATGCACAAGCATAAAATCTTTGGCACTCATGACTGTTTGCAGCTGCCAAAAACACCTTTACTGACAGTGTTTCTCCTACCATATTTCAGTAGCGGCCTCTCCAGGAGTATCACAAAGTACAGCTGTTCTATCCTGGTTCACTTCTCACTTCCTCATATTTCACCTCCTTTCTCCTGTAAGAGGCCTGGCTACATGAAGCTTGAGAATTTTTCCATATAAGCAACACTATCACATTTTGAATATACGTAAAAGTTGTGAATTGCTACTGAATTGTTCCATCAGTCTCTTCAATCTGTGATGTACAGTAATTGGAAAAAAAATATAAGACAATCATCTGCTGATACTAATAGCTAGGCAAGTAAAATCTTGGAATTTGGAAAATTCCAGCTTTAAATGGTTCTGTGCCCCATGCCTAAGCAATTGCTCTCCTCTAGCATTTCTTTATTAACCTTTTTTTTTATCCTACTTTAGCTTCACTTTAGGCAAAACCTTTTTCATGTGTATAATTACCTCATGTAATTATTTTATCATTGGTATTTCAATAGTAACTGACCTTTCTGATTCCTCCTTTGCCAGTTTCATATGATGTGAATTTCTATGTGGCTTAGAAATTGAAGGTGCTTGAAAATGGAATGGTTTTATCACATGAATACATGAGCTGAGACAGGAAAGCTTTTTGTCCTTCCTCTAAAAATGCAGTACTAAATTGACTCTGTCTGCATCTGATTTGCCTTTGGAATACCAAAATGTCAAATTTTCATTTTGTTAAAGACATCTGTAAAACAAAGTCAGCTAAAATTGCATTGAGCATTATAGCAGAGTGAAGCCATGAATCACATGGTAACACATTAGAGTGACTACTAACAAAGGACCCCATGGGGAATTTAGGAAAAGGTAGTTAAGCAATTAATGAAGATATTTAAAATCTTAATATGGCAGAGACAGCTTTGAAGGCAACAAGGGATTAATATTTATTTAATAGATCATCAGATTCTGTGCCAAAAAATAAATGTAACAGAAGCCACCCTACTCTGAATGCAAACATGCACAATTTGAAGAGTATTTTGTAGCAGCAGTGACATCCCTACATCAAACTTCGTCAGGCTGGATGGAAAAATGATCTTGCCTTAAAAAGAGAGTTACAGTTGCTGCTTATTACTGTTGTGGCTGAAAATCACTTCCGTGCCCCAAGCTCTATCAGTCTTCAAGCAGAAAGGAAGATATTGCTGCTTTACCAAGGTGACATTGCCACTAGAGACCACTATGACTTCTCTGAAATTCTAAATGGGGTTTGTTGTGACTATCACCTGCTTTTTTAAGAATTTACAGGTAGTAGAGTACCATATCTTAAATAATTGAAGGCTATGTTAGGAATAGGCAGTACAGAATTTGTTTATTTAACTCCTTGTGGTTCAGGAGGTACCATAGGCCTATTGCTGGTGTGAAACCCTTTTGGTGGCCTCTTTTTGGATGCTAAACATAGCTTCATACCAGATCTGTTTGGGGTGTAGCCTCCAAATGCAAGATAAGAAAAGTTTATAAAAAAGCAACTTAAATGATTTTGTAGCATAGCAGCAGTTTTACCTTGAAATATATGATCCTCAAACCTCCACACTGGAAAGGGCTATTCATAATGAAGCTCAATCATCAGTACATCTCAGTGGAGTTTTGCATGTGCTCTGGGATGGAGAGCAGTATTTCCAATTGGAATGTTGTCCATGGAAACTGTGGATACTCTTACTCAGCACCAGGGCAAATTACAGGAACATGGTACAAAAGCAGTAATGACACTGTACCATTTTCATGCAGAACGTGGCATAAGTTTGATATAAGAAGAATCGGATGCGTTGAGTGCTTCTTAGCTATTGCTTAAATAGATCCTCTGCTTTCCTGGTGAAAGTGAAGGTGTCAGCTCATCGCTTATGAGTACCGTAAATAATGCTTTGAAGGAAATATGCAGAACTAAAGATAGTGAGCTGCAGTACTTCTGAACTTTCAAATTACTTAAATTGTCATCAGGTTGGATCCACACACGATATGGATAAGCTCGGTTTGGGCCATAGTTTTCTTCTCAACTGGACATAAGTCAAATTGACGCGTTAGTTAGAATGATTTTCAGAAACCATTTATGGCTGACCAAGATTAGCATCATCTCTACGATGCAACCTAACAGGGTTGCAAAATACTGCTTCAGAGTCCCAGGCTTTCTTTTTTATAGGAGGCCAGGAAATCATGGACAACTCATCTCACTTAGTGGTATTTCTTTAGGTTATTTAAATACTGATACATTGTTATTCTTCCCAATTGGAGAATTAATGAGTGTCATGAACAAAAACATCTGATTTATTAGTTCCTTTAAGCACAGGTGGTGCAAGTGCTGTCTATCTCCAACTCCCAGGAAAAACAAAACTTTGACTAAAAGCTGACTTGCTTTAAATGAGATCAAGCAGAAGAGAACTAACAGGTGCCAACTCTTGCCTCTGTGGAAGTCTTGGTTTGAAATATCAGTGATTTGAAATCTCAGGCTGCACAAAATCTAGGATGAGTTTTTAGCATTTCTAATATCAATGACAGAAAAATACATTTGGCCAAGTAAAACTGGAAACATTTTCTTTAGTCTATGGATTGCAAAGTCTTTTTTTTTTTCCTTGCCATTTGCAGCTGGAATCATGGTGATCATTTTAGCCTTGGAAAGTATATTTTCTGTGGGGGAAAAATGGAGCTACCAGTTTTATTGCAAAATATTTTTTTTGCTGAGTATAAGATGTTTTTGTGAATTCTGCACTAGATTTATTATTTAATATAGGTGTTACATAGCTTAGAAGTCACTCAGCTACTTAACTTACTAAAATGACCTTTCCGTGTATACTTCCACTGAAAATTCCTAAGGTTTTTCTGACCAATCTGCTCCATGTCTTGAAGTGACTCTCCTTTAGATCCAATAGTTCTGATTTTGGCACTGTTTATTCTATAATGGTAAATGTGCCTGATTTAATCTATCTTTTGGCTGATTAGCAAGGGAATTAATATCAGCATTACAAAAAGTGTTGGGAATTAGGTCAATAGGTCATGTTATAATTGTATTTCTAATCCTTATATTAGCATAGATATATTTATAAATGAAACATATGTATGCAAACAAACATATGCCTGGGAATGCCAAGTGGCAAGCTACAGATGTGCACTTGATGTAACTGAACTCAGAATTCCTGAAGTCCATGGTGAGTTTTATGGTATACCCCTCATGAAGATATGGCCGTTTACACTTCAAATATATTGTTTGTAGAATCCACGGTTGAAGTCATAGGTGTTTTAACTGAAGTAATAAGTGAGGACCTCAGTAATAAGTAAGTTCTCGGTCCAGTCCTATTCAATTTATTCATCAACGACCTGGATGAAGGCACAGAGTGCTCCCTCAGCAAGTTTGCTGATGATACGAAGCTGGGAGGAGTAGCGGATACTCCAGAGGGCTGTGCAGCCATCCAGAGGGACCTGGACAGACTAGACAACTGGGCAGTCAAAAACCTCATGAAATTCAACAAGGCCAAGTGCACGGTCCTGCACCTGGGAAGAAATAACCCCAGACACCAGTACAGGCTGGGGACCGACCCGCTGGAGAGCAGCTCTGCAGAGAAGGACCTGGGTGGCATGGTGGACGACAGGTTGACCATGAGGCAGCAGGGTGCCCTCGTGGCCAAGAAGGCCAATGGCATCCTGGGGCGCATTAAGAGGAGCGTCTCCAGCAGGTCGAGGGAGGTGATCTTACCCCTCTACTCAGCCCTGGGGAGGCCACATCTGGAGCACTGTGTCCAGTTCTGAGCACCCTAGTACAAGAGGGATGTGGAGCTGCTGGAGAGAGTCCAGCGCAGGGCCACGAGGATGATCAGGGGCCTGGAACATCTGCCCTATGAGGAGAGGCTGAGGGAGCTGGGCTTGTTCAGCCTGGAGAAGAGAAGGCTGAGAGGGGACCTCATCAGTGTCTATAAGTGCCTCAAGGGAGGCAGTGAGGAGGATGGCGCTGGCCTCTTTTCACTGGTGGTCACTGACAGAACCAGAGGAAACGGCCACAAACTGAAGCCTAAAAAGTTCCACGGGAACTTAAGGAAGAACTTCTTGACAGTGAGGGTGACAGAACACTGGAACAGGCTGCCCAGAGAGGTTGTGGAGTCTCCTTCTCTGGAGATCTTCAAGACCCGCTTGGATGCAGCCCTGTGCCACGTGCTCTAGGTGGCCCTGCGTGTGCAGGGGGGTTGGAGTAGATGACCTCTAGAGGTCCCTTCCAACCTTAGGCATTCTGTGATTCTAAGTTCTATACATTTTTTTTTTTGTTTTCTTTATCTTCAATGCTTATTTGAATGTAATTATCAAATCAAAAAGTTTCATGGCCAAAATAAATAAACACTTAGCCAGGCTTGCAGTAAAGCTCCTACAGTGTGTTCAGGGGGGTTCATATGCGAGGTCCAAAGCTGGAAAAGGCACAGACATCCAGAGGGGTATCTGCCCATCTGTATGAGCCTCCCAATAGTGCCCTCATATAAAAATTGCTTGCATTATTTCCTTGATGACAGCTATTGTTTGATCAGTTTGGTAAAAATTATTAAATCATAATGCATCTAAAAACGTTAGATGAGCAGTTCTTTACAGTCACCATTGGTATCATAGCAGGCTGAATAACAAAAACAGTAGCAAGGCAGACTGGAAAGCTCTGACTCAGCACTTCTCAAAGCGCTGTAACTCTGTACAATAGTGATGAGGTAGATTTTTTTTTTTGGAAACTTATGGTTATTTTGTAATTGATTTTTTACTTTTTGAATTTTAGATCTTGATCTTGTTATGCCCATTGTTTAAAGCCCAAGCAGCATTTATTTGCAATGTGTTGATTTATGGAGAATTCCTCAGTAACCATTTGATGACAGCATGTTTTGGAAATAGCCATACTGGTATGCATCCTGCCTTGCATATCTTGGTCTGTTTTAAGTGGCTTTCTAAAATTTATTAAGAAAGATAATGCATTTAGAACATGGTAAATTTAGTAACTACCACTATGTATCCCTCATAGGATCATATGCTAATAAAAAAAATGCTCTAATAATGAGGTCTGAAGCCTGCTGAATATAACACCTTCCAATTAGCACTCCCTGGCTTGAATACTACCATTAACATTAAACAACAAAGACAAAAATGGGTATCAATTCACATAATAGAAAATAATTGATGAAGTTGGAGGGTGTGATTATTTGTGATTACTTTACAGTCATGCACAGAAAGTAGGAGAACTGCAGTTAGTAGTTAATCTCTGGCTACCTCTTTGAAGATAATGAAATTGGCTTCCTACTGATGATTATTCATTAACAATTAATTCTTTCTTGGTGATCTGCTTCATTTTCAGCTTCTCACCACAAACATGCAATGGAATAATTACAAGTGGAAATGAAAAAGCAATTAGTGGCAGATAATGCCAACATCTGATTAAAAAACAGTAAAACAGATTAGCAGTAACTGCAACTCTGCTGCCTTCAGCAGGGACATGTGAGTTACCCAGCGATATTACAATTCAAGCTGTGTTTCCCTTTTATTGCTTTCCCTACATCATCGTCTGCCACATTAAATGCTTTCTTTTATTCTTGGGGGCATTGACTTGTTGTAAATAATTTCTAAAGATTAAGTATTATTTGAGATGATTTGTCAGTCTTCATGCTGAGTCTCTCTCAAGAAAGAAGAAATGAAGTGCTTAAATCGTTTATTGTGGTTGCGAAGAAATGTAATAGGATTTTTTTTGAGCTGAGGGTGGCTGGCGATTTGTTTAAGTCCGGTGTCTGAAATAAAGATTTTGGAAGTTAAACAACCCTACCTTGAAGCTGTTTTCTCTTAAGCTAGAGAAAAAAAATTATATATTACATAAATCAGCACTACCTAGTATTCCATAAATACTGAGCACTTGCTTAAGCAAGAAGTCCAGCTAAGCTAATAAATGCCTAGCAGAAAATATGGGAAGAAATATGAGGATCTGAGCATGGAACCTAGGGCCCCCTTTTCATGTCTACATGAAGCAAAAGGGTTGAAAGGGAAAAATAATCCAAGGTTCATTTTGATGTTGTTAAAGCTTCAGCAGGGCAACTTCCCATTCTTCGAGTTTATGTGGCCACTCTCTAGGCTAAGTCTGTAAAATGATTGCTTTCCAGCAGCTGGCTAAGCAGAGACCTGTTAAAATCTGGTCATTTTACAGTTGTGCTTTAGAAAACGAGTGAAGCAGCACAGCTGCTGCACAGGGCTTGCACATGTGCTAATGGCAGGAGCCTCAGCAACCACTTGGTCAGAAAATGACTAGCAAAACAGAACTGCAAGTTAGATTGGCTTTCCCATTCGAGTAAGCCTAGCACTCAGTGCTACCATAGGTCATAGCTATTTTGCAAATAAAAGAAGAACAGAATTTTAGGAGTTAATGCTGCTTGGTTTGTTTTTGAGCCTGGCTGTGTGTTTTCAGAAGGGATGACTGCGAACAACTTGTGTTTAGAGATCACTGTGAGAAGAAATGAGAGAGACCTCTGAGCTCATGTAAAACTCTACTTTTCATGGGGTTTAGTTAAATATTTTATATATTTTTTAAGTTTGCTTTAAATGATCGATGTTATAAATGAACTAGAATATTTAAACGTGAATGAAGACAACAATCTCCTTCGGTACCCTAACTACAAGTTAGGAGATGCTGAGAGGAGTTTTTCAGCTACTTTCTCATCCCTTCTCTTATCTCTCATTTTGTCTTTTTTCTTTACTTCCTTATTATTGATTCTTGAATGTTTTCTTTTTTTTTCCCATTTTCTCACTTTCCTATCTCATCAGAGCTCTTTCCTCTACCTTATCCTCTTGCACACGAAAAAGTAACTTTATTTCTCCCATTTTCCATTAATTTCAAAGCATGTCTGTCCCATCACTAAGTCTCCAAATTTTCTACATGAACTTTTCACTTGCCTTCTCCTGGGGACGCTTGATCTGGGTTATTTCAAAATTGCTCAGAATTTTTAAAGGTCAGATCTGAGACACTGCTAAATTTTCTTCCTTTTGCATATCTAAATTCTTATCATACACTTATTACTATAGGAACTAGACAACAGCAGGAAAAAGCTTTCCTTTTCACTTTTTTTTTTTTTACATTTTAGCACACACAGCATCACCATTTTTTCTGTAACCTAGACAGCTCTGTAACCAGCCAACTTAATTACTGAAAAACAAATGTCATATGTATAAAATAAAATATAAAAAGAAACATCTTATTTTCCTTCAAAACAAAACAGTATCTTCAGCCCAGAAAAAAAAAATCCTCTTTACTGATGTGAATAGCAAATACTGAGATAAAAACTGTAAAACCCACAATAAAGGATTTTAACCAGATATTCTAACCACATATTTAGTGCAGTAATTTAGTCAGACCAGGCAGTCAAATTTCTCATGAGACTAATTAAGGGTGTTGCTTGTGAAAGGAACTGCCTGAGTGCCATGTTCCTTCCGCCTAGTAAACTTCTCATTTTGGAAAGACTTTCGTTGTGTACCTGAAAGGGGTTGCTAACTGCCATGTAAAAATTCAAATCACACACTGCCTTGTGTAAACTCTTCATTAGCAAAACTATCATTCATTCAGACAAGAATTTCTTGTACTAGGGATATAAATTTGCATTTTTTAAAAAGAATAATAATATATTTGGAAATTTTTGCATGTCTTTTGGACTTGACGGACCTTTTGACACGTGCTAGTGTTATCTAGTGTTATCTAGAAATACATCAGTTACACTCAGATCTAAATGAGAGGAAGAAATTTGCACAGTTTACTAGGCTGTGCACCAGGTAGTTCCGAGTGGCCAAATCTGTGCCCTGTGTATTATTGAAACTGGAAAAGAACTTTCAGGTAAAAAATTGTGTCCTAAGAAAGCCCTTGAAAGTTTGAAATTTTTATTTAAGACGTCAAATCTACCACTTTTGCCGTACAATTATAATATTAAGTTAAAATAGTCAGTAGTAACAAGGTGGCCATTTAATTGGCAATTACTATTAAAATAATAGGGTCCTCAAATATTAGATTAACTTTGCTAGTGCTTATCATATTCTGCAATGCTTTTCATCTTCCTTTCATTTTGTAATTAATGGTTCAAATTTGTACTAATGCAGCACACTTACTTTGCATTCTTGTAGTATTTAGAGTATTAGATCTTTTGAAAAATTCATTAAAACTAATCTCATCTTTGGTTAAACAGCATCCAAGCTCCTTGCCAAGCTTTGCGAGCTGAGCACGGGTGTTTGATGTAGAGCTCTGGCACTTCCCACCCAGAGGGACTGCTTGTCTGATATGGACATAACAAGTCAGTGTTCACCTGAGTTTATTACTCCAGCATTCCCATAAAAACCTTCCTCAAACCTGCCTCAAACCTTCATCGCTGTTGTTGTGGTTACATTGCCAAATGCAGGCAGGGATAACCTTACATATGCCTGGACAGGTCTTCCTCCCCGTTGCATTTCTGGGGTTGAGCTTCTGATCCCTTGAGCACTCATCCACTGAGGCATTGAAGGCAGCGGCTTTGATCAGGCACCATCCTGAAAGTAGAATAGGCAACAGGCAGGTGCCTGACTCATTTCTGAAATTGTGGAATTGCTACCTGATCTTTCTGCTGTCTTGGCCATATCAAGATCTCCACATACCTACTGAACTTCTCCATTCTTTCCTAAAAAGGCTTAGAAGGGAAGACAGTAGTTTTTTTTCTACAGAAAAGAAATGCTTCCTGGAGCAGAATGTAGAAGTTAAATGGCACTGTATTGTCATACAGCTCTGTGGTTATAGTCAAAAACAGATTTTAGGTCCCACACATGAAGCCAAGACTTATATCAGACTGCAGCAAGCTGTCAAAAACTGTAGCAGCAGTAAATAGATTGAAATATTTAGGATTTATTCTTTTATTGTCAAAATTGTTTCCATTGCAGCCTCTAAAACCACCATCTCATTATCTGTAGTGCAGCTATGAGAGATTCTGGTACATGTTTTTCATGTGTTCTCTTCTGTATCGTGCTCAGCACATTTCATTTTTGAAAGTCTTACAGATGACATGTTTTGAGTCTAATCCAACATCCATCTACATCTATAGATTGTATTGTCTTCAGATTGAGACCTTCTTACTTTAGGAGACTTGCAGCACTGCATTTTGCACTCTCTACCTTTCTCCTACAAATCTGAGAGCTGATAGTTCGCAAAAGCAGAGACAGATAAGAGGCTGTTACATTACTATTGCTATAAAGAGACATATTACTATAAAGAAAGTGAAAGCCAGAATTTCATTTGCTGTATAGCCTTAGAAGACAGGGTTTAAGTCATTTTGAGCCTAAGCAATAATCTCAGCTCCTTTCAGCCTAACTTTTCGTTCAGTATTCAGCTCTTAGACTAATTTCTAGCAAAAATATTGCCGAATTGTGAGAAGTTCTTCCTGAAAACCTGAAGCCTCATGCAAAGAGAACATCCCAGCAGCTGAGTCTGTGAAAATTTTTTGAAAGGAAGAAAGGAGAAAAACAGGAAACAATTTGTAAATCTAAACATTGATCTGCTCAAAGCCTACGTAAGGTCCTCACACAGCAGGGCATGTCCCATTCCCCACTTCTTAGCATTTATTTTAAAGATTTTTTTGTAGCCTACAAAATACGATCGATGGTGTTGAAACAGGTATTTTTTTTATTTCTACAGCCCAATGTGAGATTTCACAGCTACTTTATCACATTACAAAAGTCCTCCCATGCTGTGCATCATGATCATGCAGACACAAGGAAATGAAGCTTACTGAGTTACCCAAGCACAGCTGAAAGAACAGAGTGTACTAAAAATACAGGTATAACCTCTACAGTTACATATGTGCACACAGATATAATGTTGTTGTGCAAGATGCAAAAGAAAAATCTTTTTACCAAATGAAAACACTGAAAATGAAATGACAATAGCAGCAGATGCAAAAGCAAATCATCTAATTAAGATTATTTCACCAACCATTTTAAAAGCCATTTAAAAAAGCAATATAATACTAAGTCACCAGAAGAAATGTTGATTATGTTTGCATATACAGGCATAATAAACCTCTAGCTGAAACTGCCCTTTCAAGCATGAAAACAAATGCTCCTTTTAAAACTGCTTGGTTTTTTATCCAGCTGTGCTTCACATACTATTAAAAAATAGTATACACATAAAGAATAAGTATAGTACACAAGCATAAGTATACAAGAATAAGTATATAAAAAAAAGTATATAAGTATATAAGAATAAGTTAAGTATACACATAAAGAATTCTTAAGAACTCTAACTCACAACCAGAAAGATCCAATTCAAATCAACCTAAGTTTTTGCCTAGGTCAGGACTGCAGTATTACTTTTGTACAGTGTGAAAAGTAGCTTCATTTTGTCAGAATTTTCAAGTATGTGGAAGCTCATTTTCACCTCACTTTCTCTTGCATGAATGGGCCAAGTTCTGTTCTCAAATAAATCTGAATCAAAAAGTCAAGAGGAAGATTGAAAGTGCAGTAAGAGTCTGTATTTTTAAGTCTAATATTGACTTAGAATTAAAATAAAAAGGCAGAAATTTGCCCTGATTTCTTAGAATAAGCATATTGTAAAACACCTTCCTCCCTTCTCATTTTTCCCCTCTCTTCTTGCTTGCCGATGTTCTTGCTGTGAAATCCATGGCTGGGGGCAGCAGGCAGGCTGCCCCTTGCGGCTGTGCCGCATACCCTCTCTTCCCTTTCGCTCAGCCTCCTCGCAGGGAGCACTCTTGTCCTGCTGGCGCTGGGGCAGTCTTTGCTCCCTGCCTGCTTTATTTTGCAGTGGCTGCTGAATAAAATAGTAGGTATTCATGAAAGTATTCAGACTGTGTATACCTCCACTGTCTTCTCTCTATTCTCTGTGATACCCAGCTCCCTCTGGAATTCATACAGGGCTGTTTTGTTTCTCAAAGTCCTCTGTTTCATTTTACTTTTTTTGCTTGTTTTAATTGCTTCTGGAATCATAGAATCACAGAATGCCTAAGGTTGGAAGGGACCTCTAGAGGTCATCTAGTCCAACCCCCCTGCACACGCAGGGCCACCTAGAGCACGTGGCACAGGACTGGATCCAAGCGGGTCTTGAAGATCTCCAGAGAAGGAGACTCCACAACCTCTCTCGGCAGCCTGTTCCAGTGCTCTGTCACCCTCACTGTCAAGAAGTTCTTCCTTAAGTTCCCGTGGAACTTTTTATGCTTCAGTTTGTGGCCATTTCCTCTGGTTCTGTCAGTGACCACCAGTGAAAAGAGGCCAGCCCCATCCTCCTCATTGCCTCCCTTGAGGCACTTATAGACACTGATGAGGTCCCCTCTCAGCCTTCTCTTCTCCAGGCTGAACAGGCCCAGCTCCCTCAGCCTCTCCTCATAGGGCAGATGTTCCAGGCCCCTGATCATCCTCGTGGCCCTGCGNTTGGTGAAGTCAAGGTAGATGACATCCACCGCTCTCCCCTCATCTATCCAGCCGGTCATCCCATCATAGTCAAGCACGATTTCCCTTTCGCGAATCCATGCTGACTAGTCTTGAGCACCTTCTTGTCCTCCACGTGCCTGGAGACAACGGCCAGTATGAGCCGTTCCATCACTTTTCCAGGTACGGAGGGAGGCTGACTGGCCTGTAGTTGGCCGGGTCCTCTTTCTTGCCTTTTTTGAAGACTGGTGTGACATTGGCCTTCTTCCAGTCCTCCGGCACCTCCCCCGTTCTCCAGGATCTTTCAAAGATGATGGAGAGTGGCTTGGCTACGACATCCGCCAACTCACGCAGAACTCTCTGTTTGTTAGTACGAGGTCCAGTAGTCCACCTCTCCTCGTCAGCTCATCCACAACCTGCATCAAAAAGTTATCATCAACACTCTGCAGGAATCTCCAGGACTGTTTGTGCCTGGCTGTGTTGCCCTTCCAGTTGATGTCGGAGAAGTTGGTCCCCCATATAGAAGAAGAATATATCTTTAATGCTTCTAAAGGAATCAATAAATGTGCATTGTTTTGCAAGAAAAAAGAAGACTTCTTTTTCCTGTGAATGCTACATTAAAGGATAATAGCTGTGAGTGATGTCTGTTGTCATTTAACACCAGCCCTGGTGTTGTCATGACTAACAATTTCAGAAGGATTTTTTTTTCTCTCATCTTTGCCCCAGTGATTGGCTACAAGTACAAAGTACTTTTTCTTTTTTTTTTTCATCTTTGCAGTTTGTCACAGTAAGCAGCTCTTCCAAGGCCCTCTGGAGGTGGCAGCTTGGAGAAGGACATTATAAGCGTAACTACGTGGTGCAATAGAAGAAGTGCAATAAAGTAGGAGGCCAAGGAAAGAAAATGTTTCTCATGGATGGCATTTATCCCTCACCTCCTTACTGAATCAAGTTGCAGAGCAGAGCTACCTCCGCACAAGCTCGAGTGCCAGTTTGGGTGCTGGAAGGAACCGGTCCAACTACCGGGCTCGCCCCATGCAGAGCGCTGGCATGAGGACTGGTTGTGCAGGGGATGTGATGGCAGAGATAGGTTATGGCAAACAGTTGCTTGGGTCTTCACAACTGTCTTAAAAACAAAATGACATTTCACAGAGCTTTGATTGTGTGCCAGCTGGGTCACAGATCCGGCTTGCTACTGTTATTATTATTTCCAATCAAAAATAACAATCTCATCAATTAGAATGATTCCACAACTGAGTTGGACAGTAGCTGAGCAGCGTCCATAGTACTTGCTGCAACATTAGGAATAAATCATCTGTGTTTGTCCTGGACTCTCTGCTGAGAACCTGAAGTGAGCACAAAATAAGAGTGATATTCTAGGGCAGGAAAAGCTAGTTCAGAAAGCTCCCTAGGACCTGCTGATGGGTGACTGAAGGATCAGATTCAGAAGAGATGCTGACACCTTCTGCAGGCGCTGTCTTTCACAGAGGTGAGGGTTCTTAGCGGTGCAGACACGCTCAGTATTACAGATAGATGAATAAAGAAGAAAAGTTCAGAAACTTGCCAAAACATTTGGTGAATCAGCTACATTCTTCTCTATGACATTATGAGATTTTCCATCTTTCTTGCACAAGTGTCAGCAGAAAGTTGGCTTTAGATCAAATGCAACTGCTCCTGCTTAAGAGCTCCTCTAGTGAGACCAAAAGAATTACTGTATGATTTCTCAGGCTAGATAGAATTAAGCACCATCAGTTACCACTTCTGTGGACCACAGCAAACACGCAATGGTCTTTAAGCCTGAAGCATTTGAGAAACTTCCCATGAATTTTCAAATAGATTTAGACTCAGTCGCCACCCTTGAGGTTCAACATACTAAAAAACAAACACTCCTCCTGCACCCAAGATTCCAAGAAGATAACATCTGGCATCAATGGAAGAAA
Source organism: Crypturellus undulatus (assembly GCA_013389825.1). Lineage (NCBI taxonomy): Eukaryota > Metazoa > Chordata > Aves > Tinamiformes > Tinamidae > Crypturellus > Crypturellus undulatus. The sequence goes on along the minus strand of VWPW01011999.1, from coordinate 1,021,086 downwards.
TAAAGCTGAAAATAAAAATTTCTATGGAAACCACCTGAAAATTGAATGCTCTTCCCAGGAACAACCACCTTTATTTACCGCTTCAATCGCACAATGAGTTTTTTAATGTCTCTACCAGAAATAGAGATGCTCACTGAGCAAGTCAATGCATGCTTCCATAATGCTTAAACAAAAACAACTTCAGTAAACAAAAAACATATCAAAACAAGTGTCTGCACAGAATACACACCTCCCTTTAGTGAGAAGATGAGAGAAGAAAAAAAAAACCTAACCTGAGAGATGTTATTCGCATCTTTTAATGTTTTCCTGTAAGTGCCTGCTAAGGCACTTAGGAATCTATACAAAACATCATTTTAATATCCACAATGTATTGCTTGAGAACATTTGTCTGATATGTTTAAGGAGTAAGTTTGAGGAAACGATACGATAACAGGCTAAAAAATTTTAAGTTGTTAAGTGAGAATGATTAATTTAGCAACTTTTAAAAACTGGTTACAATTTAGATTCTTCTTAAACCCTCCCAGTCTATACATCTACACAGCAGTCTATGTAGAAAGCATAGCACAAAGGATATATCTACTTTAAGTTAAGATTGTGATAATCTTATATACAATGTACGGTGGGTTCATGGAATTAAAGTACACGGGAGAAATATTAATCAAAATAGCCTTTAAGGGTATGTGGGGTACTGAAAAATGCACTCTGCGGCAGTGTTACCTTCTGACAGTTCTCTTGTAGAAGAGTTGCAGATTTTCTCTATATTTTGCAGAATGAGCACAGTCCTCCATGCACCTTACATCTTTAGATACATCTGCAGAATGTAATCAGCAAGATAGACATGTTCTCCTGAGCCAACTGTCTAACACCACTTGTTAAGCAGTCTGTAATTAATGGTTTGCTCAGATTGCCATAACATTGCTAGTACCTATTCTGTTGTACTCAACTAAACAAATTCCATGCCATGGTGCTCATGAACTTGGCACTTTGATTATTCCCTTTCTATAGCATACAGACCATCTAAGTTGCAGGATATCTTTCCATTTCCTAACTAATTGCAATGATCAGTCCCTCCAAGATAAATCTCTATTTCAGCTATGTACTTAGAAATATTTTAAAAGTTTTAAACATTTAACAATGGGTGCCTAGAAGCTTTACAGTACTCTTACTAATCTTTTCTGAAACAAAACTTGCTTTAGTCTCTAGGGCACAAGGTATTATTTCAAATGATTATTAGTGACTGAGAGTGATACCAACTCCTAATTTGGGAAAGCTGAGAGCTGTCTCAGATGAGTACCAGAACATGGGCATCTCAGGCGGAACCAATGAAAGATCTGATGGGATCCTGTCTGGAAACAGCCACATTTTGTCAAAACTACCAGATTCCTTTGACATGGAATAAAGGCAGCCAATGTTTTGGCTGGGCACTGCTGCTTCCTTCTGGGCAGCAGCCTTTCCTGCCACCTGCCGCGTGTTCAGCGAAGCAGTGGCACCTCCACGGGAGGCCACATCCCGACACGCACAAGTTGCTCTGCAGCTCTCACGCGCTGGCTTGCCTGGAGCCCAACCCCAGCACGTGAAAGGCTTCAGTCTCCTGCTTAGAGTGGCAGGGAGCCGCCGTGAATTTGAGACATGAATAGATGTGCACTGCTAGAAAATGGAGCCACTCCCTCAGAAGCTCTTCCACAGACTTGCAGTAAAAAAAATTAATGACAAAAGTACTGTAGAAAGGGGATTTTGACATCGGTTACCAGCCACAAAACCCTTTTATCAGCTCACTAATGGTTGTAAATACCATCAGAATAACTTGAGGCCACAGAGGCCAAACAAGATTTTTAATCCTGACATTATATTAATGAAAAGTGAGCTTAAGATGCTGTTTGTGGTAATATTGTGGAGGGAACTAGAAATGCACAGAGTAGGCCAGATAACAAAATGTATTAGGATGAAAGAACAAAGAGCTATTGTCATTTAACCTGATTATAAATTAGAGGCATGGAACTTCCTTAGCCTGCTTCAGCTAAAGTGGCTAAAGATAGTTGAGGTTAGATAATGGTCACTCTTTTCTGCTAATCTTGGGTGTAGCCACTCAGAAGAGGGCTCAGGAAAGGGGTGTTTGTAGATGCCACCCAAAAGCCACCCAGCTCATCTCCCCCTGCCTGGGAGGGCACAGAGCCTTCTGGTGAGTTGTGTCTTGACACAGGTAGCTTGTAAAATAGGGAACCGCCTGGACGCGAAGGTGATGCGGTTAGCAAGGAGTATGTAATACCTCTTTATGTAAAATCTGAAATTTGTCTGATAACCTGAAAGGGTTGCTTTAGGAAATTAAAATCCTGAAGCAGACAGAAGGTCAAAAACATAGAGATGATTGGGTCACAAATTCATAAGTATTCAGGTAGTCCTACGGGGCAGATATAAAATCTAGTGTCTCATGACATAGTTCAGAGTTTACAGCAATGGCCCCAGCAGCACTTTCTGTTAATCCTTCTCTATCAATAATTCTGTCTGAACTGCAGGTACAATCACAACATTCTTTGATGTATAAAAGCAAAATTCAGCCAAGTTGTCTTTGGGCAAATTTCTGTCATCACAAAACCCTGTGGAACTGATTGAAAGTCAATAGGAGCTTTTCATGAAAAGCAGAAGCAAAGTAGCAGGGAGCGCATCAGATTGGCATGGGCTGTCCTTGTTCCTCCTTGTAGATTATATAACACTGGGATTGTGAAATGGGCAGCAAGGCAAGGGAATGGCTTAATTTAGCAGAACATACCCTTAGTAGAATGAGGGTTGGTATAAAAGAAAAATGAGAAAAGTGTTCAAGACTAATTTTGCCTAACGCGAGAGCTGACATCCTGGGTTAGAGCAGACACCCATCTCACCTGTAACACACTCGTATTAGCAGTTAGGGGATGTTAAACTAAAAAGTATTTGAAAGGGACATGTACATCAAGCAGCTTCAGAGAAAGTAAGGAGGTGAGAAAGAGCAAAACAGTCTAGAAACTTCACACTACCAGTAGGTCAGGACAAAAAGATTATCTATCAAAATGAAACTGTGCAGATCATATTAGGTTTTTAACATATACTCCCACTGGAGTCAGTTTAGCTGCCTCATCATGAACACATTTAGACCTGCTGTTGTTCTCACTAGAATTTGATGAAAATATGAAAGGCAGTTATTACAAAGAGCACTACAAGAGCAGTAAAGATGACAGGCAGTCAAGATTGGGAGTGGAAAACTCTATCAGCTCTTTCTGAGAGGAAGCCCTGGCATATGAGCCATGTATGCTGGAATAATATCCCTATAACATGCTCTCTATCAAGTTTCTTGGGATTTTGCCAATCTAAGTACTAATTAGGCTTGACCTTTCCTGACACCTGAAATCAATCAAGAATGCAATTAAACAGTACTACAGCAGCTGGAAAAGCAACTGTTGGAGACTGGAAACTTCTAGAAATCTGATACATCTCAGGAAAAAGGAATTACTGTTTATCTGCTGGTCACTGAAAAATGTGAGTTTTTAAGTTTTTTTTTTTGTTCACTTAGGGGATGTTGTATAATCTGGAAATTACAGCTGAAAATTCTGTGATGATTTGTTGATGTAAAAGATACCTTTTCTTCCAAAGATGTCAGGTTGCTGAAACTAATACTGCTAGACAGCCATTTTCTATGGATGGCATTGAACATGTATTTGTTCAGAACAACCCAAAGTCAAGCCTCCAAAGGAATCTGAAAAGCATTTCAACATGATGTTTTCTCTCAACTTCCTTAAGTTATTCCTTAAAATTCTCCTTTGTTGCCAAGATGGACAAAAATTTGCAATCAGGGAGTTAGCTGGTTTTCTGAAACCCTAGACTGACATAGTAACTAATGCTACTGGTTCTCATTCAGTCTACATTTATTTGAATTGCTTGTATGTAAACTGAGATCTCAAACTCCTTGGAGACAAAGCCAAATTTTGGCTAGGTATTTCTGTGTAGTAGGGTTCGCAGCCCATGCTAAAATAGAACTATCAGAAGATTAGTATTTAAATTGTTGGCACTTCAACTTCAAGCAGTTGTATCTCCCCAAACAAACACTTGTTCTATTCATACTACACATTTTCAGTGTTTTGCTTAAGTCAGTGAATGCAGCTGAGATGCATCACTAGTACAGACTACACCACGATTTCCTTGCATTGCGATTGTGTTCTTTTATGCTAATCTCTTAAGGTAACCAGTGCCTACAGGGGAGGTCTTAAATATTTCACCCTAAAAGGTATCCTCCTCAGGCAGAACTGCCAAAAAAATAGCCATTTCAATTGCTTTGTAGAGGAAATCCCCATCTCCACATATTTATTTTCCTGAGTGAGGCAAGAATTGGCGAGATTCACATTTGCTATTTGCAGAGGAATAGTCTTGTTACAGTTGTCTCAACAGTGGATGAACTGAGCACTTTCTTAAAGTTGCCTGTTAAATATCTACAAAAAACAAAAAGCAATAGGTAAGCGAAAAGCTCTCTGATATCGCCAACTTGGAGAAAAAAAATCAGGAGTCATCTTTCATAAAATTTCTATCCTGTTCCCAGACCAAGAGCTGCAGAGTGCCTGTTGGCTTTTTGGCTGCTTTTCAGAACCCATTAATAACCATTTATAGCTTGGAAAATCTGATGCAGAGTTTCAGTAGTGTGCTGGAGTGCCTGCAAGTTAAAACTCCATGTGTGTGCATGGTTATGCAAACTCCTCTATCCCTTACTTGTACTTGATACACTTCAGGAGTTGTGTGCTTGCTCTTTTATCATTATGTTCTCTTCTAAAGCTTCAAGCCATCAGGTTTCAGATCTGGCTGAAACCAAGCTATAGCAATACAGCTATAACATGTTGTACTATTTACAGAAACATTTTAAATTGATTAATATAACTCCTTTCCAGTTTTGCATCTTTTTTGATTACTTATTTAATTATTTGGAGTGCCAAACACTCTGCCAGAGCATATTTCTACTCCCGGTGTACTCCTCAGCTGTGAACTCCACTATCTCTTCACTCACTGTTCACAATGTAATATTAGTAACTGATATCACATGGTGGTGTTTCTTGCCTGGCGGATGGCAAGTGCCCTATTGGGGCACAAATACCTTATTTGCAAATAAAATAAGTTGTCACTCAGCGAACAGCCAAACATTTGTGTGGGCAGATGTCTGTTAGCACAAATGTTTGTGAGTTTTTAAGTAAAAGGAGTGTGTCACCAAAAGGAGTGTGAACACTTTTGAATAGAAACACAATTTAGAATTCATGCAAACATTTGGGAATAATTTCCCTAGCTTTTCTTTAGCTTGGAAATGGCCTAATGAATGGGCCTCAGTGATTATTTAAGCACAAAGCTGAGTATTAGATCTGAAATACATTCCCCAGAAAATCCTGAGCTTGTATAAGCTATTTGCATGACTATACTTGCAGGATGTACTTTATATTGCTTCTCTTGCATGCTTATCAAGCATATGTTACTTCAAGAATGTTGTCTGTATATTGTTAAATGCAGCTTTGCAAGAGAAGCTGAGATTCTGACCTGTGACTGACAGGCTAAAGAGAATGTTTCTTAAACGTGGGGCTTGAGCAAAGACTTTTGTCTGTCTGTCTTCTCACCCCACCCAGGGGTAACAGTAGTGTAAACTTATCTAAACTTTCCCAGCAATAAAGCACTGTTATAAACTGGAATGCCAGTTCCTAGAATAAAAGTTCCAATTGCTATCTGTGGTTTTTTTTTTTTTTTTTTTTTTTTTTTTTTTTTGAGAGAGAGAAGAAATGATACTTGTGAGCTGCCAATGAGAAACCCTCCAACAAGGCCCTCAGTGTTTCTCAAGTCATTGCAGAGCCTGGGTGAGCTTCCATGATGGGATTCTAGGGACAACTGCCCTGTGGAGAAAAGAGGGATCACCTCTTGCTTGAAAAATCTTTGTCAACTAGGAGACTCACTGATTAAAAGTAAACAAACAAAAATGCTCTTTGGAGAGGCAGTCCATAAGCAGAAATCAGTAAGAGAAAGTGAAAAAATCCCAGAGCTTCCAAAGGAGAAGGAATATCAGAGTTGTCATGTGAGCCATAACACTGACAGCTGGCCGGAAATTCATTAGAAAAGGAGGCAAAGTTGAGGGATGTGATAGACATCCCCATCTCCCACCCTCATGTCATTTCTGGCATAATGACTGTGTTTTTTGCTGGTGGAGCCCATTCCTGATAAGATATGCCTTCTTGCAGCCAGCGTTTCCCCCACACACGTCTGGCAGCAGGGGAGTAAGCTTGAGCTTCTTCCTGGTGATTTGAAATTGTCCTGCTTGTCCCATGAGATCCTTAGACCTGGTATGCGAAGGGCTGAAGCAGGCAAACTAATGTACTTTTGGGGGGGGGGGCGGCATGAAAATATATATAAAACCTTCCACGGCAGGATGAAATAACTTTCCTTGCTATGTGCATGCACGCAAAGAGGAAACAGCAGGAAAGTCAGGTTATCCCATAGGTTGTAACACTTTATTTGAACACTGAGCTGCATAGGACTGAGGGAAGGGAGGAAACGGAAGGCAAAAGCAGGTCAAGTATATACAGCAAGTGTATATAGCCTTTCGCGGTCTGATTGTACTGAAATGTTGCACCCCTGAAGCATCTAGGTTTACCTGCCTAACTTGTCAGACTCATTTTAGTAACCTAACAGAGGTGAAATGATCTTTTTTTCCATGTAACAGTATCTAACTTCAGTGATACTAGTAAGAGGCATAAGTCACGGGCTCCTTTGTTGCTCAGTCCAAGCAGCGTTGCTGCCAGTGCCCGCTGTGGATACTCATCCGTGCTGGGTGCTGGGCTGGGCGCGCGAGCAGCTGCCGTGAGTCATGGGGTGCCTTGTGCTCGCAGCCCGCACCATCGCTGAGGCAAAGGACACCTCTCCATGCTGTGAGCAGGGCCGCCTGGGTCCAGCTGCTAGGCTGGGAGCTTGTGCTTGGCCGTGCTGTTTGCGTAGCGCGCAGGTGCTGAGTGAAACACAGCCTGACTCGGTGTGATTACTGTGCACGCATGGCACACAAGGGAGTAAAATGAGCTCACAAAATATTGAGGGGAAAATTGGAGCAGGAAAAAGCAGATAAAATGCCATAGCTGAAACTGCTGAGTAATGCTGAGAACAACTGGAGGCAATTTAAACACTCCTGTGTGCTGTATTTGCTTGCAACAAGTAAGGTCTGTGCAGTCTTATATCTGACCTAGTGTGAAACTGTCTCCCTGACACCCCAGCTGATTTGTGTATATCGTTCTGTAGAGGTTTGAGATTTTAAGGGGTATCTATTAAGTATTTGTCTTGAGTGCTACTGGTTAAAATGGTTTACTCTCTTATTTTTCTCTCTTTGATGTTTTAGTATTGCAGTATTTCCTTTCCTAAGGAAAATCTTTACATTTTTTTAAAAAACTTAATAAATATTATAAATCTTAATTAAACTCTTCCATTGGCTTTCATAGTTGTATGAAATGAATTATCACATAATACAAGCAATGTCACAAATGAATCCTTTAATAAGGATGGATACTTTAAAACTCTCGCTTGGTATTTTGCAGTTTCATGGTTGGACCTGTGTTCTACAGTAAGACTCAGGTTTTAGCATAGCTGCAAGGCTCTGAAAAGCCCTTAAGTGTCTCCTGATACCAGTTTTGGGGGGCTTATGTCTAACGACATGTGGAGCACTGTCTCTCTGCAGCTTAGAATCCCTGACTCGGCGCCTCTTGAGCTGCATGGGGCACTGTAGCTGTAGCTTTCTTAAAGAGCTGCCGTCCCTCTTGGGTATGGAGAGTGCGCAGCACAGGAAGTGAATTAAATATTCCATTCAGGGTGTGCATTGCTGGAAGAAAAAAAAAATGGTTCTCAGGGTCTTTTGTACATGAACGTGGGAGTTAAGGTCACACTCCCACAGCTTGTATGAAAGCAGTGGATGTAAATCAGAGAGTTGTTTTTTGGCCTACTGCCACTCTCAGACAGGTGGTTCTTTGCAGCTCGAGAAGACGTGAGGAAAGTGGCTTACAGTAGTAAGTATAGTTTCGAGCTTCACTAGCACGCCTCCACAAAACTGCTAGCTAATAGCCAGCATCTAATTTGAGTTTCTTCATGGTTTGACTTGCTCAAGATTTATATTCTTTTGACTCTGTTGTCCAAATCTATTCACCAGCTTTTTAGTACACCAAAGTGGGAAGTTTTGATTATTTAATACCTTTTCCAAATGGCTGCTGGCCAAAGAGTTCATTCTCTGTTCTTAACCCCAACATACCTGATTAGGGTATGGTAGCAAGAAACTAATTATTTGTAAAATAAATAAATAAATAAATAAACCTTAATAGTTATTATGTGAAAAAATCCAGTGAACTCTTTTCCACTTATTTGCAAAGGAGAATTTATTTCTCCAACAGAAAGAGAAAGCTAGCATTCACATAGATTTAGGCAACCTGCTTCAGATCCAACTTGTCATTAAAAGCTATTCAAATACTCATTAATTACCCAGGAAACAGAAGTTTAATATTAATCCACTGAGCATCAGTCATTGGCACTGGCTGGCTCTGTGCTGCCTATCCAAGATGGCTGAGCTTTCACACATGGAAACTTCTTCATCGCTAAAAGCCAGGCCATACTCCATGTCGGTGCTTAACCACTCTTCCGAGACACTCATCAGGATAATTACAGAGTAAAGAAAAATGTTCCTCTGGCTTATGATGCCTACATGTAAAACTCTCCACTCTGGATAATACTATATAAGAATAATAGATCCCATATATATTTAACTTTTTCATTTATATTTAATAATTATATTTTGAAATGTCTCCAGAGTCTCCTTCCCTGGAGATCTTCAAGACCCGCTTGGATGCAGTCCTGTGCCACGTGCTCTAGGTGGCCCTGCGTGTGCAGGGGGGTTGGACTAGATGACCTCTAGAGGTCCCTTCCAACCTCAACCATTCTATGATTCTATGATTCTATGAAATGTAATTTAGGTTTCTGATAATGTTCTCTTAGCGTCACATGGAACAATGAATCAGTCCTTTTATATGTGAAGTTCCATAACAATATGTGTGGTTATTTAGGAAATTGTAAGTACTGACATATTCAGGTTTATAATTTCACGTTTATCTGAGAAATAGTTTTATTCTTGTCAGTGTTGTATGAATCAAGGTTGGTTTCCTGTCTACAGTATTACTGACTAAAATCTAAAACTGGCATTCACAGTTCCCTTTTTGGTTGCAGAAACCATTCTCAGAGTCTTCCCATGATGTTAGTCAAAAATGGACATGCAGAAACTCCCTTCCCACAAAAGAAGGACACCAAAATAAAGGGCCAATCATTTATTTTGTTGGTCAGAAGATAGTCGAGGAACAATATCTCTTTCTGCTAAGCACTAAACAAAGTAGAACTGAAGAGCTTGTAACCAAAGTAAACGCTGGAATCATAAAGCCTCAGGCCCACAGCTATGGAAAATCCAAGGAAATAATGAAACCACTACCACTAGTGAAACCACTAGTATGAGGACCAGAAGTCTCAGCATCAGCTGCCTCTAATTATTGCAAGATCTTAGTCTTAAATTGGAGACTCACATCGTACAATGAGATCTGTCGTGATCATTTTGAGCCTATGAGCTAAGCCTTAGGTGTTTTCAGCATCAGTTCTGTTACTTTACTCAGTCTGCATCCCTAAAAACTAATCCTTAAATAAAAAGGTCGATAGAAAACAGAACAAAAAAAAAAAAAAAAAGAAATGGTTTCTTTTAACATTCTTAAATAGTCATTATTTTTGCAGCAAAAGGGAGGATTTAGTATGTCTATCCTGTGCCCTTTAATAAATGAAATAAGTGTGTTTAAATATTAGGATGATTGTTTTAGCAAGTGCAAGACTTTTTTTACATTTGCCAGTTAAAGATCACTTAGAGATATTTTCTATCCTGTTTGATAGTGAGGGTTCCCAAAGGATATAAAAACTGAGAAAGATTTTGCCAGACCTTTCTACAGGGGCCAGAAATTGTTCCTATCCAACTGCACTCAGTGAACAGCACTAGTCGTCAACTACACCTTTGTTAATATTCTATCAAAAAAACTAATATTCTTAAAAATAATGGCATGGGTGTGCAGACAGCCTGACCTTATCTGTTAGAAAATGACATGGAAACTAATTTAAGTGGCATATAACACTTTTTTTTTTCCTCCTTTAAGAAGTTCTCTGAAAACAGAATGCAGCTTGATTTGTTACCTAAATAACTCCCAAAATAATTTCTGTGAGTTAATTTCTCTTCTTGACATATCTCTGAAAGTGATATGTCAAAATAGACTGTCTTTTCACACTGGATTAGAATTCTTAATAAAATTTCAAATTTGCGTTTAATGAATGTATCCAACAATATGATGTATTGCAAAGTCTTCCGATGGTGTCCTCTGTAGCTGCACTGAAACACAGGACACTGTCAGTAAACCAGAATGCTAAAATATTTGCAGACCACAGAAATCAGATATAAATATACTCTTTAAAAATAAATATTAGAAGAAAATGCCTTTTCTCTATTTACAATGCTTTGTTTAGAAGTAATAGTAGACAATCTGAAACTTTTGCTTACATTCTGCTTTAAAAGAAAGGCTGAGAGGCTAATGTTAAGTAGACTGAGAACCTATGTTCTCTGTGGAGTTTATTAAGACTTCTCGTCATTGTTGTATGTTGAGTCTGTCTATTGTAACCTGAGCAATCCTCGGAGGACGTCACTTGTACCGGCAATTTAGAAACCCAACTCTCACCAATGAGGCTATTGCTATTTAAGGAGCTGAGAAGTGGAGTAGTTGGACAAGGCTTTCCCAGGCTCTGCAAATGTGCTCTTGCATTAGAGAATAGATTTTGCTGAATTTAAAAACATCTGGACAAATCAGTCCTCTGTCTAGATCTCACAGCAAATTAGGGTCTGATTTTTAATTAAATTTGACATGCATCAGAAGGGTACATATGTTCAGCACATGTTTTTACCTTACACATCTTTTGCTCCATTACCTACGTATTGTTCAAAATGAATTCTGCTGCTGTGAACACAAGCCATCCAAATTGCAACTGAAAAAACCCACAAAATGAAAAATAATTCCAGTGTTTGACATAATTAAACAATGATTTTTCTCAGAGAAGATCTGTGGATTGAGAGAAAACAAGTAAATTTCTTAATGATCAAAATTAGTCTCTAAACTTGTTAATGATTAAAATTAATCTCTAAACCACATACGCTTTCAGTTTTAAAAAACTCCAACGAAGTTCACCAAAAGGTTGTGCATTTCTGCCTGGTGGCAGAACCTCTTCTTCTGCAGTGGAGCTGATATAATTGTATTGCTTTGAATAGTAGGTCATAATTTCTTGCATAGGAAGAGTTCAGAATTAAACCCTAGTTCTCATGAGCTTTGGATTGTAGGTGATATAATCTTCAGGAGAATTTTGGAAAATGAGCTTTATGTCCTGAAATTAAAAAGGATGGATTACATCACAGGGGTGAAATTAGGGAGACACAGATCCCAGCCAGGCATACCTGGAGACGCAGGATGATTTCTCCAGAGAACTGTTGGGAGCCCTTTGCTAAGGTGGACTGGATTTCATTTGCATCCTGCCAAGAGTTAATGCAGATTCCTCTGCCGCAGTGAGAGTGTGGAAAGGTAGGATTGTGCCCCTTATCAGATGTGAGTGTCTGTGCCACTAATGGTGCGAAGAGTTAGACACTGAAAATTAGTTGCTGATGGTGCCTATCGCTTCATCAACCTGATCTTGCAAAAGCATTGAGAACAAAATATAATTTATCATTTCCTAAATCACTCAGGTCTCTCAGAGTAATATTTCAAAAATGAAGGAAAAGCCAGTGTGTCATAATTGTCATGGAGACTAGAGTTAACTTCCAAACGAGTTGTACTTCTCACCTTCCCTGCTCTGCAGCCTGATACTCAGCATCCTCAAGGATGAGAAAGTTGCCTAGCATATGATCCCCCAAGCAGGAAAAGAAAAACACTGGAGATTTACTGTTTGGTAAATGACAACTGACACAAAAAAGAATGCAGCAACCTAGGAGGGAGTTCGGCCACTGGGGAAAGGAAAAAGACATGAGATTTTATACAAAAAAAAGCATTCAGTTGACATGGGAAAGTACTGACCTACCAAGCAACAGCACAGACTGCAGAAGTGAGCTACAGAGCTGAGCCCACGAGCACCTACAGATGATCTTGTACCCAGATTCACATGAAACAGGAGCTTCAGAGAACTTGCCCTCACGGCTGTGCTGGGGAGCGCTGCGGCCTGACCCCCATGCCTGCCATCGCTGGACATGCTGCCCAAAGGCTGGGCTGTTTACAGCCACCACCTTATTGGCTTCTAGCCATTGGCCTTCCCCCTTGACCATTTAAGTCCCAGGGAAGGTGAAAACAGTGGATTCAGGAGATTCTTGACACCCACTCACATCTCATAACCTGAAGTGATAATTTCTGTTTTCTAGTGGGAATGTGGCAGACAGAAATCTCATGTTTTCTCTGCATGTTTTTGATTGGCACAGCACAAAAAGAAAACTGGTGAGCACTCAAAGGCAGACATCCCACATGCTTACATGATTCCAAAGCTTGTATTTTTTAAGAATATACAAGGTCTAACACAGAGTATTCCCCGAGTTAAAAGTGTATGGTTTTGCTTTGCTGCTTTGTGTTAGTATTTGATAGTAAATGTTATTTTTGACCAAACTTGAAAAAAAATATATATTTCATTGATTTACAAATGTCCTAATGGTTAACATCTGTGGCCAGGGTGATTTGCCCTGTCTTCTTGACACAGAATTGCACAGTTTTCTGTGAAATTCTTGAAAGTTGTTCAAACTGCCTTGGAAGACTCCAAATATGTTTTTTTTTTTTTTTTCTTTCTTTCCCCATCAGAAACACATCTCCCTTTTCACATAGGTGCAGTAAATAGCAGGAAGTTCTGAACAGATGTTTGAGATAGTGTAGCAAATCACAGGTTGAGGTTGGAAGGGACCTCCAGAGATCATCTAGTCCAACCTCCCTTCTCCAGCAGGGACACAATTTTTTTTTTTTTATTGTTTTCTTCTTATTTGGTTCAGAGATTTTCTGCTGTCCAGATAGCCACTTAAAAATTCTTGTAATTCAGAATAGCAGAGTATATAATAAATATCTTTGTATGACAAGGAATGATCAAAACATTATGTACTCATGTACATATCATACTAGATGTACATGCTCAGAAATTTGTATGTCAAGTATTACCTCAGACAAGGTGTGGTGATGTTTAAAATAAGTTGAACTTCTATGAAAGCTCCAGTTTAGGGAAATATGGCCTTTCACTTCTGTATATTTTGTCCTGACAAGATTGGCAGAGGCATGAGGGAGTTACTAGGGCATTCAGATTCCACCCCAGTGGCTTCCAATGAGCTTCTGGCAACATACAATGCCAGATAACACAGAACACATGAATCTCCTGAGCGAGACAAAACATCACGTCAAGTTGCACCATGGTGACCACGTATCCTTCTTGCACCCCACAGACCATTGGCATTCAGTGCAGAAACTAGTTCTGCCACCAGTTTGGCCTCAGACACCTCCAACACAATCTGAACCGGTGCAGCTATTCAGTGAATAAGATTTCATCTCTGTAGCCTTACAGTACTTTGCAATATGAAACCCATTTGCCTTAGTAGTTCATGAACTGCTTCTGCAGGAATAGAATACCACATAAACATCTTATTTGAATGTGTTTCCCAAGAGTGTGATTATTTCCTTTTAGCAAGAGAGAATTTTTGGTTCAAGAAAATAACCCTTCAGACTTACTAAATGAAATAATTTTCACCTCAGGGAAACAGTAATTTTCTTTTGGGGAATGCTGAAGAACTACAGCAAGTTCCTCTGTCTCTTCTGAAACAGATAAGAAGCTACTTGTTTTAACTTTCCTCTTCTGTTCAGGGATAAAGTGAAGATCTCAGAAAGGACAATGAAGCAAAACTGGCTCTCCGTTAAGTCTGCTTTTTGTCACTTGCAAAAACACAGAGCTGCTCATTCTTGAGATATACTGAGATGAAGAGGATTTATAAATTTTGCGTGGCACGAATCAGCTGAGCCCATCTCCCTCAGTGGGCCTTTCCCACCCTGCACACCCCAGGGAGCAGGGAATGCCAACAGTCGCACTCCTCTGTAATTCCCCAGCCTTTGCTATAACTCATTCTCCCCACTGCATGCCAACCAGAAAGATTTGAAGATCCCATTTGTTTCTAAGTAACCTGCATTACGAGGTAGGGATGGAATTCATTAACATTTCTGCCTTTTCCCATTAGTGGCTTCTTTTTGCACAGAATGAATGTAAAACTGGATAGAAAAGATATTACGAGCAATATTTCACGAGTCCTTTAAGCTGCTTTGAGAAACACAGCTGCTTTACAGTCTCTTAGGAGTGCTGTATTTATACTCCCAGCACTCATCTGACAAATAGATAGTTAATAGATGCTTTCAAAGATTCTCTTGATACCGTGGGAGCCCATAATAGGTAAAGGAGAATTTATGTTCGTGGTAACTGGTAAAAGATTAAACTATTGTGTAATTGTTTCAGAATTCATGTACTTAATATTTTTACAATGACAAAGGCCCTTAAAATAGTAGGGTTAACTTTACCTTATGTTTCATTCATGAGCTTACAATACATACATATTTACTTTTAAAGAATGAAAGAATTGCTGAGATAAAAATGTTCCCAAGACACACCATATTTTCTCATATACTGATGGGCAGCAAACACTGTGATGGCAGGGGTGGGAAGGCGTTGTGTTTTTTTTTTTTTTTTTTTTCTTTGTAGATCGTGAATCCTTAATGAATGCTGTAAAACTGGGCTAAAATTCCCTAACTGACAGGGCTGTTGTGAGGATTAATTAGTGAATGTTTGTAAGAGGCTTTGAAGATGAAAGGTGTGATGTAAATGCTCATTATTTATTATTCCTATCTTCCTAATCTTGGACAAATTTGAATGATGTGGAAGTGAGTGACTGATCTTGCCAGAGGTGCCCAGTGGGAGAAGGGCCTTTGCAGGCTTTATGTTACTGATTCTCCCTATGAACCTCAGCTCAGTTCTAAATCTCTGCTGCTGCCCTAGCCCTTGGCCTGCACCTGCCACCGCTGGGGCCCTTCAGCGCTACCTTGCTACTCAGTTGCAGTCTCTGGGCCTCATCCAACAAGACATGAAATCAATTTTTTTTTTTCCATCACTTGTGTTGAACTGGGGAAAAGATCAAAAAAAAGGCTTTTATGCAGTGTTTTGGAAAATAACTAAACCTGTTCTCTGCAACCTGCCCATATTTGCTGTCTGCGTGATTAGCTTGATACATGCTGTCAGCTTGTGTCAGATCATGTTTGTATCACACGCTGTTTCCTCTGCGGACTATCATTCGCAGGTCTGTTCAGCTGTGAATCTAGGGCTGGCTGCTGCCTTAAATTATGTGCAACTTTAGCATCAGTGCACTGTATCATGTAGGGCAGGTCCTTCTGGCATGAGGTTAGTTGGGTTGCCACAGCCCTTGAAACTCAGCAGACACCTAGATACTTCTATGAATCTGCGTCTCAATGTATAGCTGCGTTATACAGTAAGGAGGATTAGCTGCCTCTTGAACTGCCTTTGCTACTCTACAGCAAAGTCCCTTCTAAAAACAGTTATGATAAAATGATTCACTGGATCTCAAACTTTTTGCTGGCAATGACCGGTACCAGACCGCCTTTTCTGTATGTGTTCATTATTTCCATAAGAAAACATATTCTTTATTCATTTGATGACAAGATTGCTGCCTGCCATAACAGAAAATGGCATAACAGAAATGCCATTGACATCGTGTGGCAAGTTTGTCATCAAGTTATAAGCACTTTCTGGTACTGTTTTATTTTTAAAGATTTGACAACGTGGAGGAAATGATACTACAAGGACTGACATACTTGTTTTCGTTTATCCTTAACCTAGTAGTATGTTGTCCTGTAGTGTTGAGGGGCCACATGAAAAGGAAAGCTTGAGCTGCTGTGTACTCACTGTCAATTTACTGCCAATCTGGAAAAGATAAATTATTTGAATTTAGAGAGTGACAGCTTTGCTGAAACTATGCGAGTACATTACAAATAAGCTTTTTCAGCTGTTATAGGAGAGCCCAGGCAGGCCTTTTTCAATCTGCTTTGTTTCTAAATGAGATTTCTGAAATTAAAAACCAGCACCAAGGAATAAAACATAGACAAGTCTGTGCAACAGCAACTCTAAAGTAGCTACCTCTGTGCAAAACTGTGAGGACTAACAGAGGTCCTGCTGAAGAAGGAGAGCAGTAAGAGTTAAGTATAACTATAGAATAGGTATGCTCACCAGTGCCCAAAATCCTAAAATGATGATAGGACAAGGATAGCATGATAGACCAAAGCAACCCTTCAGACCACAGAAATCATGCCTCGGTGATCTAGTGGGAGTTTTCAGGTGAAATAACAAGTACCCTCTGATGACCTACTGAGTACATTCACTTAAATTATTAAAAGTCCATATTACAAGGTGCTTTTAATCATGCATATTATTGTGCCACAGATTAAAAACTGCTTTCAATCTAGATTCACAGCCATTCTGTGCATGGGAGAAGTTCTTTGTGGGAGGAGAGTGAGGAAGGAAAAAGCAAATAATCAGGAGAATACATCCATAAAAATGGATTGTGTCTATTTTTCTGTGCAGACATGCTACTAATTCGCCTTAGAGGCTGGGTGCCTACAAAAGAGCCTCTAAATCTTTTTCCGAACATCTGGGCTAGGGATGGGTGGACAGGAGCACTTTGAATCACTTCTCCATTTGTTAATTTATTACCACCTGCAATAAGTTTATCATATATTACTTTCCCCAGAAGGTAAATTATAAGGTAAAACATGCAGTACATGGCAACTGTATGTGAGGAAGTGTCATTATATTTAATTATATTGCTGGCAAGAGTCCTGGTAAATTCAGCTCGTATTTATTCAAGTTATGTATTGTACGTGGGTTTGGATGATGGATGGATGCGCCCAGAGGGTCCTGTGGCAAACAAACAAAACACTCCAGTGAGTGTGGATCTAAATTTTACACAGATTACGTAAATAAGGGACACAAAATGCAATTTTCCATCTTCTGATTAAATATTACAGAAAGAACTCATCAAGTATCTCATTTACCCAATGCCTGACTGGCATTATTTCAAGTACTTTAGTTAAGTACTGCAAAAATGGACAGAAGAAGGTACAAAAGGGTACAGGTCATGAACTTACACCTTTAAGTGAATAAAGGTACACTTGAAAGAAAATGTAAAAGAAACAGTAAAAGTGAGAAAAATAGGAAAAGAAATCATGAGTCTCTGGAGCCCTTCAAGTGGGGCTATTAAATATAGCTAGGCTTTTTAATTTTTTGCAACAGTCATGTAGTAAAGACTTTAACCAGTCCAACCTACTCAGGTACCCAAAGAAAACATATTTTCTGAAGAAGCATGCAGACTTCATAGCGTAGTGTTTATCACCATGTTTTCCTACGGTTTTCTGATACTTGTTCTTATCTTTCATATTGCTTCTATTCTAAATCAGCCTGATTGATCAACGATTATTACTTTTTGTATTTGAAAACTAAAGTTAGCTCTATGCCACAAAGAGTTTCTGTCACACGGACTGATTAAAGAGAAAATGGTAAAGTTAAAGAACAGGGCCTTAAAGTGAGGTGTCAGAAAACTGTGCCTCCACAGATGCACTGGGAGTGGGAAAAATTCTGACTAATAAATACTCTGCATCCTTTTCACTGCTCCTAAAATGATGCAAATAACATGGCATGATATGGTAATTCATACATTAAGTTGGAAAGGGCCAGTCAGGTGTGAGATTTTTAATAGCCTATTTCTTCAAGTATTTTTGTTTCTTTCTACCCTTGTTTTAAATCTAAACTTTGGAATAGTCAGTCAGTCATATGCTTGAATTCATATAATAAACGTCCATTGGTGCCAACACGTCCTACTTGTGCTTATAAGAAACCCAATTCAGGGTTTCAGGAAGGTTATCAGCGGTATTGGAGCACTCGCTCTTTGCAATTTGTATTCCAGTTAGCATCAGATGTGTCTTAGACATGAACTGAATCCCCTAGAAACACTTTAGGGGTTTTACTGTTACTTGTTGTTTTAAAACATCTTTGTGGCCTTCGCTGCTGTGGAAAAACAGTTAAATAACAGAGAAAACTTCTCGCTACTCTCCATAATATAATCTTATTCTTGGGAAACTGAAAGGCAAAACAAAAATAAACAGAAACAAAATGTTTAGTAGATACCCCTTGAAGTTGCTCTCTTAAAAATAAACCTTACCCATCTGAATCTGAGAATTTGGGCCCTCTAGCTTTGTAAGCTGTGCGCTGAATAACACTACACGTTATATGACCTGGTTCTTGTCCTGAGAAGGCAAGTGGTGACTATTATCATAGTGTTGTGATCCAAGAATCTGATTAAAAGTTCACTATACTTAAGGAAAAGTACTGAAAAGAGCTCAGTTCAGGCACAGTCGTTCTTTACTCGGGTGAGAATTGTTGGCCTGCTCTTGGAGCCTGTATCACACCGAGCAACATTTTGCAGACTAGTTACTTAGAAAAAGTGAATCAGTCCCTTTTTATCAGTTCTTACCACAAAAGATGGCAGTTTGAACTCGACCCATAAATTAATGAACTGGATCATTTGATATATGACTTAAATAACTTTACAGTTATCTATTCTTATCACATAAAATTTATCCCTAACCACAGGAACATATATTTACTTAAAATTTATTTTTATACGTTTATTTTTATAAATGTGACTTTAATGAATCTTGCTGGTTTAATCTTTCTTTTTTTTCAAACAAAAGTGTTGATAGTGATTACTGGTTGTAATTTGCACACAAGATGTGCTTGATATATGAGAGCTTTTTGTTTTTGTTTTTTAAGTGAGAGATGCTGAGAACATCAACAGGGAGCAGTCTCTAGACATCAACGGTGAGCTCATATCTCTTTCTTGTACAAATATTTGGCACTTGGTTTGGTGATCTGCCAGATGCAGTATCTGAATAGGAAAAAATACACTGACACTTGAAATAATTCAATAACTTTACTGTTGTTTAATTCATTTAAGTCTACAATGTGTTAGGATATCTTAAAATTATAAATGATTTCATGACAAGGAACATCAAGTTTTCTGGTGTATTAAGAGGTATTTAAATGTACATAAATGTTTCTTAAAATATAAGTTTGAGATACTAAATATGAACTTATACGTAATAAAATGTGTGAACTTTGAGTAAAGCAATGTAAAAACTATCTTTAGTAACTAGTTCATTTGTTTTTAAAGTGAATACTTTATTATCATTCATTTTAGTAAAAGGATAGCCATGCCATGCAAAAGCATTTATTTAATGATATGATATTTCAAGAGGTTCCCAGACCACTTGAACTGTTAATTAAATACAGAGCAGGCTTTGGTTACATATGCTTTTAAGAGTTCCCATTCCCCTGGGTTTAGAGATCACAGCAGGTCATCCTGTTCAATCACAGACTCTCATGCAGCATTGAATAGTGTTGCTATTCTCAGTAAATTCTCCCACTGGTCTGTAAATTTTTTTAGGAGATGAAGTTAGTTTCTAAAATGATCATTCTCCATGTTAAATGTCTCTAAAACAATAACTAAGTAGGTGTGTGTGCTCTCTGGAAATACTGTCTTCTGATACTTGTATGTATTACTTTAAATAGCTAACACAAGCAATTTTAAAGGCAAATTAAAATTTAAGAATAACAAATGACACAGAGTATTAGAATAACTTTGAAAGCCATAAATTCAGTGACACCTATAATGCTGTGAGGAGTACATCCTACCTGTTTCTAATAGTAGGCAGGTATTCTTTTTGTCTGGCTCTCTTGTTCTAACACATTTTCAATTTGCTCCAGACTTTCAGGCAAACAGCCAGCTAAGTCAAAGGGCAAGGTTAGTTCATAGCAGTTAAAATTCAGGACTTATGTTAACACAAGAATATTCATCTGAATTAACAAAAGGTATATTTTGGAGTCAGTTAGTTACATTACATTAAATCCCAATAAATTAATACTGTTATTCAGGATATGTGATTTTAGATTGAATTAAAATGAATTGAAGGGGATTAGTGGGCTTTACTTACCCATGTTTGAAAGGCAATTTGATTTATTTTTTTCTGAATGCTCCTGTGTAAACATTTTCAAATTTTAGAAATAGAGGTCAGGATTTTGGCTTGCACTGTGTACAGAAATACTAGAATTGGCATAGGACTTAAAATCATCATGTTTAAGGAAACAGAAATGATCAGAAATTGTGCATAGATATTGAACATAGCTCTTGAACTGTCTAAAACTGCAGGATCAGTGATTTCAAAAACCAATTATTTCCTCTGTTTTTATGAAAGCCCCCAAAATGTTTATTTTTTCCTAGTTGCTGTAGAGTGCTGTCCATTTCCCCTGAAATTACTTCAGCATCCAAGTAAACATTAGGAGTTCGTACTTAGTTAAAACTACTGGTATTTACAACACTGCTGAAACGTACTTTAAGAGAGCCTTCTATGAATTATAGATCTAGGCAGTATGATCCTTTAAATAGAAAAATAAACATGAGATCATCTCATAGTTTCTGCTTGCACAGGATGGCTCATGATCTTTTGTTTGTGAAAGAGATGTTCAGAGTTTTCACAGGCAGCATATAGAACTGCATACTATTCCCCTGGCATGCATCTTTTCATGTAGTCTTTGGCTAGTCTGAACAATTTTTTCTTATGAGAAGTCCCGTGTGTTCAAGGACAGAGGGAGAATGCAGTATACAAATCTCTTATCTGGGAAGCAGTGAAGGCCACAGCACATGAAGGATGTCTGACACAACTGAATCAAAGACTCGTCATGAAAACTCAGGTTAACACAACTTCCGTTGTCCTGCCAATGCATCTTGCCATTACCACAGCTGCCTTCACCACAACACACCACAGCTTGCATTCTTTTCACCTTTCTCATACAAATCTTTGTTCAAATACTTTGGACTGTGATATTCAGTACTGGGTTTGGTCTGTGTGAATCTGTCAGGTATTGCTTCACAGCAAGGGTTCATTTAAATCCTAAATCATCAAGGCTGAAGTAATATAAGGAAGATATACTAACCATTTGTAATAACACAGGAATACTTCTGTGCCCACAGCCCATATCTACCTTTTTCTACATGCAAAAAAGGTTAAACTCTAGTAAGAAGGGTGTTGTGTATTCCTCGTTCCTGTCAGTGAGGTGGAGCATGCATATATGCTCTTGAGGGGCAGTGATTGCCCTCCTTTTTTTGTGAAATCTCAGAACCATCTTGTTTCCTCTGCAGCGAAAGTATTCTATGTTCAAACATAGCTATAACATTTTAAACTCTGAGAATACAAGGTCTGTAACTATTAACAATTTGTTTAAAAGTGTGTGTGGCATCTTAGGATACATGAGAGACACAAGAATAGAATTGCAATACAGTAGGAGTAACCTGAAAGATGGACTACAGATGTGCTCTTCATGCAAATAGTACTCTGCCATGCTTGGACTTCCCTCACATAATTTCTTCATCATCAGATAGAGAAACCTTCAATAAATGTAAAAATCCTCAGTGGATATCAGGTAGTCAAGTGAATACTCTATCCTCTCAAGAAAAGGATATGTTGTTGTGAAGTACCATGGGAATCTCTGTTAAAAACGGGAACAAGAGAGGGCCACAAAATGCTGTTTTCACCTACTTTGCTCTGAAAGAACACTTCTTGTTTTAATCTCATAGTCTCACATTTGCTGGTCTGCAGCATGTTCCTGCCTTCTCTTCCTGTTCAGTTAAACCACACCCCGCCAATTCATTCTTTTTTGGTTTCTGTAACGTTCTTTATACATCATTTTCACTCTTATCATAGCCAGTCTGTCTGACTACTGTGAAATATTCCCCTCTTCTTCTACCCATAATAAATGTGTGACAGGTTCCATGGCTGCTCTACTTTGAAATAATGTGCTTCAGAATGCTAAAATATACCCTCCCCACCACCTTTTACAGCTTTTTTATATAATAGGAACATGATGGGAGTTTAGGTGCAAGGATGAGGGGTGACTACAAACCTCCTATCATTGACTCTGTATAAATCAACATAAGAAAAACAGAGGTTAAATCACGTTATTCCTCCCAGATGTGGAGATGCTGTCTAATTATTCTCACAAATATAATGCTGTGCTTTCCCTGTGCACTCCAGAGCTCACCTGATTCATACGTGAGCTTGAGTTGTCCTTGCTTGCTAGGCTGAAATACCATTGGCCCAAGCATGGCGTTTTAATCCTCCAGCCTTAAAACCAAATTGAGCTGCACTGAGATGACTTTGTAATCTCTGGGAACATAACATAACTTTTAGAAGCATCCTAAGAGCTGGCAGAGAACCTGTGAATTCTATTTAGAACATGAATAGCACTTCTCAAGCCCAGTTGTGTCTGTATATCCTAGAGGTCAGTAACTGAAATCAGGCCAAAATAAAAGCACTTGCAAACACCAAAACACAACGCTTGTAAATTCTTCCTGAAATCAAGTCAAAGGTTTTAAGTACTTTGAATTCTTAATTAATTCCTAGTGTAAATGCATCATGTTTCCTCTTCTAAGCTGAAACATGTGCTGTTCTTTTGCTATAATTAAAGAAAAGGAGATGAATGGAATCTCATCAGTTACATGGTTTTAAAATAAAATGGTTGTCCTTTTGGGTTTATTTTCCTTACTGCTGCTATTAGGCTACAGACTGCCTTTCCTCTGAAAGTTTGTGGGAGGAAGAAATTTTAGGGCAAACTGGACATTTCTCCTGAAAGTGTTTAGATTTCAGTTTAGCCAAGGTTTATCAACTGTATATTCTACAGCCCTGTTCCATTAGCACATGAAGTTGCACTGTCTGCAGCTGGTTTAGACTTGATGTTTGGTAACTCCAAAACCAAAGACAAACAAGGAGTGTGACACTGATCCCACCCTGCTATTCATCGTACCTTATTCTGGCAATATCAGAAAAAAAGTACTACTTTAAGTAGAAAGCAAAATTATCTTCCAGAAGTAAAAACAGCATGCAATATGTTCATTTTGCGTGACCTAATGATGAGCTGTTTTTCAAAATACCATTCAAATGACATTGCAATGAAAATAGGTTGTTTTTGACTGATCATAGGCATTTATTTTCTGAAGAGCTCCGATTACAGGTGTCTTCTAGATAAAAAATATCTTATAAAAAAACCTTTACTACTTGCACTGAATTTTAAATATTTAAAGTAGCCATCCTGCTAGACTCTGCATGCCCCTGAGAAACACTTAGGCACGAGTAGCTCTATGGAGGTGCATTCCCTTACACGCCATGACATGTTGCTCCTCTCATAAACTCTTTCACGTGCTTAAGTGTTTCAGGAGTAGGATGTGAATGCCCATGACAACGCTGCAATGAATTTTACTTTTTGCAGTGATTCAATTACTTGCATCTAATCAACATATTAATAGATTTGTTTCATTTTAATGTATTAATTAAAGAGTGTTGGCCTTGTGTTAACATATGTTATTGGCTGCTAGTAGTTGTCACAACAGGTGAGTATGGCTTTTTATATTGTTCTTCTAAGTTAATAGCATTGAAAATCATGATTAATGTTGGAAAATGCACATACTTTAAAGCAATTGCAGTTTCAACCCTAGAGGAATTCCATTAATATCCTCCATTTAATAGTCAGCTAATAAAATGAATATATCAGTAAATAACTATTGATAGCTGGGAAAGGAAGGCCATGAATTAGTGTTGATTTGGATTCACTCTGTCAAGTAGAGTGATCTTATGAGGATGTGAAACTACAGGCAGTGCATAAGCAAGCTCTTAGCCTACAGATCAAACTATTGATAGTGTATATGTTATTTAAAGTGCCTGGAAAATTAGTAAGTATGAAGATATATTCCAAAGCAGTCAAATTGATACTTTTCATACGGTTCATCAGAAATTTTTAGCTTGCTTTTCCTCCCTTTTTCATGTGTTTACCAAACTGTTGGAAAACATATGCGCTATTTTTGAGGAAAAAATAACACAAGCCAAGCAGAAGGGTCTATTCATGATCAGAATGCAATGGCCTTCATTATACTACAGTTTGCTTATAAGGGACTGATCGAGAGTTAGCAGATGGTGTTTTCTTTCACCCCCTCGCCTTCCTCTTATTTGATTACTCCAACTTACTTTATGTGCTGGCTCCGTAATGCCTAATAAGCATGTATATTTGTAAGACAGTCTCTTTGCTCTGCACATTCAGTGATCTAGCCATCTTCCACTCTCTTCAACCAAGTATTTCAGCTACGTACGTAAGCCCAGTTAGTGCTGTTGCACATCATGTTGCTCTTGCGTGTGTTTCTATCAAGTGAACAAAATAGTATCCAAACAGAAAATCTCACTACCTCTGGAAAGTCTCACATGGTAGCAGAGTGTTAGGGGCCTTTCCTAGCAGCCAGTGCCATTAGTACAAAGCGATCCTGCTTCTTTAGCCCCCAAACTAGCTGTGTGATCCAAACTCAAACATTTCTCACAGATTATACTTCACCAGCAGCCCCTTCTACCAGGAGTTCTAGGCCCAGTCTCAGTGAACTTAGAGCAAGTGAACACAGTTCATTGGGACCAACGTCGTTCAGACCAGGAAAATATGAACAACGAAGGGCGAGAAGAGTCCCATGACGTCCACCTTTCCTCAGGAAAACTCAGCTACGGAAGAATCTTTAAGCAGCGCTAGAAACACTTCCCAGGCTGTGTCCCTGCTAGAAAGACGTGTCACATTTCCCCTCTCCTCATTCTGCTTCCTGCTGTGAACTTCGGCAGGTCTGGGCACACAGCAAAATTAGAGGAAAAGTTTTTGTCCTACCAGACTCTATGTACTCTACTGCAGTATCACATTCATAGAAGTTTTGAAATACAAGTTTTTTAAAGTAGCCAGCAAATATAGTACTGACAGAGCAGTAGGTGGTTTTTATTTACCCGTTATTACTGAGGATTCATAACTGAAGCATCCACAGCACTTAAGTTCTGGAGAGATGGCAACATTAATTGCTATGTGACCTACCAGTAGACTTCACAAAAACAACATATACAATTAAACTTTCAGATTTTGCATTGAATCAACATCAAGAGGTTGATTTACTTTCCCTTTACATCTGCTGCAGGACTGAACTATGTAGTCCAAGTAAATGTAGTGATCTGGAAGCAGTGGTAAGATTTAATTAGCTGAAAGCAATACAAACTTTTGAAACTCAGTGACATACTTTAATTATACCCGCTACAAACACATACTAAAATTCTGCTGGTTTCTATTTAAGGCTGAGAATCCTGAATCTAGCCAAGCTCTTTCAGGAGCAAGTTTTTAATCTATGCTGTTTCTGGAATATCTTGAAATGTGTTCTTCTGACTTACAACTTGAGGGCTGAGCATGATATTATGTTTTATTTTTATTTTTTGGGGGGAGCTTTAGGCATCTGATTATTACAAGATGAAAAGACTAGGCGTTTTTCCTTTCTCCTGACTTCACACGACTCCGTCCCTGTAAAAACCACAGACACTCTGCTGAGCTATGTTCCTGAGTTGTTTCCGGAAGTGTCCATGTCGCAGAATAACATCCAGTCTCTGGTTCATAGTGGTTAAAAATGAAACATTAGGTTTCTTGGACAGTTTATTCATAATGCGATTGCTCTGAGCCCTTAGGGAACCAGGCAGTAAGTGTGAGGACAGTGTTACACTGTTAATGCAATGACTTTAATACCTTTACTTACATCTTACAGCAATGTAGCCAAGAGTGAATCAGGCTGAAGATTTTGAATATAGGTGATTCCATTATGTTTTATAAGGCCCTGCAGGCTCTAATTCTTTGCACCATGTGGGAGCCTTCCATGAATACGGAGTGCCATCTGTGCTTGGGTCTCGTTTCTTAAAGGAACATTTAGCTTCCTATTCATCCTTCTTGCATTCCTGGGGCTGAGCTGTGTGCGCGTGCGTTACCCCTTCCTCCCTCGTGTCACCAGAGCTTATTGATCAGCCTCAGGAATAAAAACACAGCAGAGAGCCCTGCTGCTTCCAGTAGCTGCTGTCTGTCTTCTGAAGCAGGGATGAATGTTTGAGCCATAATGTATTCTTTCAACACAAGAGACATTAACCTATTGTGAAAAATAAGTGCAAAAGATTCTCAAACAGGTAGGAGAAGACAGCGAAGTGTCAGGAAGCTCGAACACCAAGGCTTTCACCACAGCACTTGCAGCCTGAGCCTCTTGTATCACTCACTAATTCTCTCTCGTTACACCACAGGAATACTAATTGCCAAAGGAAGCTCTTTGTTCAGCTAATGCTCTAATGGTTTAGAAGAGGAATTGTCTCTTGCAATCAGTTACTTGATAGGAAACTCTATACCTCAGTTCTGTGGCTGAGTTTAGAGAGAGTATAGTTACTGGGCTACTGAAATTACTAGATCAGGGTTACTGGGTCAAAAAACCTCCTGGAATGAATTGCTCAGATTTATGTATGCGATGTTTTATGTACACCTTACATCACTGGTGAGCTGCACTGGTGTGAGAGCCTCATCAATTTTGACATAAAAACCCCAGATCTGTGTGGAGTTTCAATATCATTGAGAATCCCAATGTTTAGGCCTATATTGCAATTGTTTGACTTATCAGCACCAAATCTCTGCAGTCTCTAAAAGCTACCTGAAAAACAGAAACACTGAAACAGCTAACACGATCTTAATATAGCTTGGCGTTTAGACAGAAGAGGACTTTATGTTACCCGAGTTTGGATGTAGATAACAAATCAATACAGCCTAAATGTTTGTAAGAGCTTTGTTTGAGTCTAAATGTTTGTAAGAGCTTCTCCAGGTGCCCTGTATGTATCCTATTCGGCAGCACACTATGGTCAAGAACATCTGTTTTGTCCTAAGTTTAGCTTTTTCGGTGATTAGCATTTGTGACACTCTACCTAACCATAAGCAAAGAGCATGAAAGCAAGCACACAAATGTGTGCTAACATGGAGTTTTTCCTAATTTCTCCTATGAGGAGACACCTAAGTGTGTGAGAGAATAGAATGCGGTTTTAGAAAGGTCAATAAAACGGTGCCCTATATGTCAGGCACAAGGAAAAGCCATATATGTAATTAAGAATTCAGACTTTTCAGTTTGTGGCCTGAAGGCTCTTTCAGGGTATCTTTCATACCTTGCAGGAGACTCCTTACTGTGATCCTAGGCAATATTTCTTGAGAGAAATACTTCTTTCTCTCTCACTTATGAAACCTTCCAGCATTAGGCTAATCTGATATCATTTTTCTTGTCTTTTCAAAGCTTGGGGATACCCTTCAAGGTCTAGTTCTGCTTAGACTGTATCAGTATCATCTCCTTTGTCTCTTAATATGTTTGTGGGAATGTTGACTCCTGCAACTACTCCTTTCCAAGCCTAAATCTGCATGGTCTGACTGTACGTGGGAGTGCTGCAGAGAGGCCCTTTAAGGACAGTCAGCATGATGCTTGTAACTACTCGCTGTCCTTCACTGAGAATGTTAACTTGGGGAATTCATTACTTGTAACAGTAATTCTGTTCTGTGTTAAGTAGGAATTACTGATTAACGAACACCAATCTGTTCCAGCTACATCCTACACCCCATATGGCATGTAAAAATACCCTTTTTAAAATAAAGTTAAAAAAAGGGATCTGCTAAATCATATGGGGTTTTATCTATAATCCCATGACTTACTATATTGTCCAAAATAGTTTTAAGAGTAGTGAATAGCAAGAATCCAGATGCTTCTTTGCAATACCGCCACTTTCCTCAAAAGTGGCATTGCCAAGATTTCCCCAATGTTCAGGGCAATATTTTCTTCCCTGAGAACAGATACTGGGATTGAGTGTAGCAGGATGAAAAACAGCTAAAATAAGCTATGCGTGCACACAAAATGTTCTGTACAGCTGAAAATTACATGTGATGGAAATATTTTTTAATGAATAAGAGTATAGGAGAAGGTTGTTCTTTTAATACATATCAGTGATTTTAGGAGCACATTACAATATATTTCCCTTTAGTAGTACAGATATGTTTTACCATTTACAGAACAATCTTCTTCCTCTAAATGTCATCTTTTTTAGTAACTGTGATGCATAGCAAGGAGAACATAATAAGAGTGACCGTGTAACAGAACACGAGGCCTAAGCTCTGCAAGCAGTTATCATGAATTTCAAACTTCAGCAGCTTTTCCTGCAACAGTATTGAGACTCTGATACTTAATTCAAAGTGTAAAGATCTAGGAACTTTTGTCATCCCAGCATGTCATAATTCTAGACTCTAGTATCTTGGGAGTTTTTTTTCTTGTGTATATATTTGCCATCCGATTGAAATCTCACGTAATAACTGAGTAATTATTGATTACAAAATTGAATAATAGTTACAAACAGAAAATTATATTAAAAGATTATTGACATTATGTTAGCTAAGATACATGTATCTATATTTTGAGACATGTCTACAGCATAGTCTGTACAGAAAACAGAAAACTGTTTTACAGAAGTGATCTGATGAAATGTTTTTTTTCTGCCCAGGGACAAATATTCCAGCGGAGAATGGCTACTCTGTCCCACAGCATCTATTTTTGTGGTTTAGTCCACAGCTTGTTTTGTGCAGGAGCACCAGCCACTTCCCTTGTACTAATACCCCAGTCCAGTGTAGTGAGCTTAGTCACGTTTTTAAAGTGTGAAAATGTTCCAGCTGCACAGTCCTTTATCAGTTTGTTGCTGTTGTTTTTAATAGGAGTAAATTCTTACACTCTTGTTAGGAAAAAAAAAGATTTTGCATGATTTTTATATCTTTTACATTATCTATTTTTGTACTCAATCATTCAGGGGTCCAAAGGAAGCACATACCTTCCTGGATGTAGGAACTCATAAGCACTCCTAGGTTTGCCATTTCAGCTATAGCATCTCTGAGCACACTGTGCTTTAGGCAGATTAAAGCACTTACTGCTGCGTGGATGTATGATCTTCTTGAGGGCCAGGTACAACCAGCTGCCGAGCTGGGACTACACTATGAGAGGGACCTTTTTATGGAGAATGGGAGCGCTGTGGCTGTGAGCAAACTTTTTAAGTTGGTTTTGCACAAGGCATATGTCTAAAGCAACTTAGATTAGCATGTATTAATGTATGTGATATATATATACCTTGCAAAGGAAGCTTACTGTTCATGCCAAACTCCAGATCCAAAATCTTGAAAAATTACTGGAAGTTCATATTCAAAAAGCTTGGAGGTACTATAACCCGAATAAGATGTAAAGGTTTCTTAGGTACTACCATGTGCTTCATGGTCTGTCATTCGTGTTTTTTCTTTTAAATCTCTCAAAGAATATGCATTCATTACACGCATGTTTCCATTTTCCTTAAGGACTGGCACCCACAGATAGTCCTTAAAGTTATGTATCATTTGCTTTCTTTTCAAGATTCATTTGCTTCCAAAATGTATATTGGGGTTTTTACGTGTGTGTGTGTATACACAAACACAAATATATGTGTGAACATGTATATGTGCATACACATATACCATACATGATACTTCTGTCATATTTGAAAGAGCTTCAGGTGTTATATAGATCATGAATGACTCATCCAGGGCAGGGGACATAAGGTACTTATCAAAATTCAGCTCTGTTGTTCCCTCTCCTTTTATTTCTGTCCACTCTAGCGAAAAGCTTTGTGTGCCCTTCCAGGGAGGTAGGCAAGGCTGGCTAGCAGTCAGTGTGACAGAAGGAGAGCAGTGCAGCAGAAAATTGGATAACGGGATGAAAAACCCAAGGACCACAGGAAGCCTATCAAAACTGCCTCCTCTTGTCAGAAACCAGACAAGTGACAAGTACAAATATAAGGTACTAGCCATGATTCAGTATTTCTAATGATATCACAATTACAGTTCTGCTTCCTATAGGCAACCTCTGAACTTTTCAGCATTGACCTTACATTAGCAAATCAAATGTTGTGTGATAAAATAAATAGGGGGAAGAATGCTTTACTGTCAGCCATCTGACTGTACAGTCCCAAACAACTTCCTTCTTCGTTAATTCCCCTTAGAAAAAGTGTCTAAATAGAATTGCTCAGTCACTCATCTTAAAACCATGTTGACTTAAGACTGTACAGATTTAGTGATTCTAGATCGTGCCTTAGAAAGAGGCAGGCAATTTAAATCATCTGCCAACAGTTCAAGACTGTGGCTAATTCATTACTCACACATCTCTAGTTGGAGTACTAATTTAAAGTCATGTGTGTCATATTAATTGTAATCTTGTTTCAAAGTGACAAGATAAATATCTCAAGGTACATAATATATTATGGACATAGGTCAAACTAAATGAGTATCTAAAACAGATTAACACTAAATACATGCAATATGTCATGTTTGTAAATTAAGAAAGGATAAATTGCATTAGCATTTAGCAGATTGTTCGTTATAGTTCATCTATGCTTAGGTTTAAATACACTAACAGATACTTTTCCTGTATATAATGTCTCTGAAAAGGAATCATACAGAATACGTAGAGCACAATATTTGGGATGCAGAAGCGTCAGTTACCAGATGCTATGCAGAACAGAACAGTACAGGAATACAGGACAAACAAACCTGGTAGCCTGCAGTAGTTTCCTTGATTTATTGTTATTAGCAGTAGGAACCTAAAATACAAATTCAAACATACTGCCCACTTTTCTCCTTCCTTCCGGCTTCAAGATTAGCTAAACCTGTTGGAGTGGTTTGATTTAAAAGGAGTCTTGGAGCTCTTCCTAACAAGAAGAAGCTTTGAGCTGCTGCATCAGTTTGAGCACGTAGACCCTGGCCCCGTCCACACGCTGCCAGCAGCTCCTCTTCTGGATTCGTGATCCCACAGCACTGCCTCTAAGAATGCTTTTAGTTCAAAGCTGATGAAAGCGTATGAGAAATAAATACAACCGTTCCAATGACTGTGGCAGTTAAGATATAAAAGAAAGTGTTTCTATGTGTATTTCTGCCATCGGAAATGAGTGTTAAATGGACATAGCACTATATTTACTTATATTCAGAAATGGGACCTTCTGTAAACATCTGTGGTATTTCTGACTGCTGTTTGCAAGTACAGAGATACATGCATTCATCTTGTTTGTCTCCTGTTTAAGAAACATATCTTGAATGCATGACTTTGGCTGTTACATGATTTGCTAGCTTGATATTAGCACTTATACAACCTGTAAAAGATTTTCTTTTATGAAACACTGGTCTCTGAAATTCATTATTCAGTTGCAAAATTAGTTTAAAAGCAAGCTGGGTTAGGAGCCCAGCTTCTACAGAATTTATCATGCACGACAGGAAAGAAGAATACTTATTATATCATAATAGAGAAGTATTTCATATCATTATAACTGCCTCTGAACTAAAATTTGGAGCTGTGTAACTGTTACTTGTACTTCTCACCAAAATTTGTGTATAGACTTGTCTTGTACACTTTCAAAAGCAAATAGAATCCCATTGATTCAATGAATCTATCCATATAGTTAAAAAGAAGAAAGTAGAAAGCCTTAACATGACCCATATATTAACCAGTTTGCTAGAAATAATAATCCCTTCAGGCAGAAGTCATTAGTAGTGCTGATTTTGTCAGATACACTATTTTTCTGCTTCTCTTGTATAAATTCCATTGATAAAATGAATATTAATAAAGGATTAACTTAAATTCATCTGACATTTTCAGTCATTCTGCATTACTGACACTTGTGATAAAGCTATAGCACCGTTTACAGATAAAATCTGATGAGAATTACTGAACAGAAGCTTTTCCAACACTAACTTCTGCTATCTATATCTATACTGGATATATTCATCTACAAAAGATTGCTGTAGCCTTGTACTTTTTAATTACTGGCATTTACAGATAATAATATAAATTCAGTTGCTTTTGTTATATAAATGTCATTCCTTCTATAAATAAGGGCAATCTTTTAGATACGGTTGTTTTCATATGAAATTGACATGAAACTTGGTATGAAATGACTAAGTGTTTAAAACCTTTACATCATATTTCATGTCTCAAGGCTTCTTGATGCTTGTAACTCTGCTTGACTCTCCACCCTGACATCTGTCAGAAGGGTAGCAGCGATGTTAACACATGATTCATGTAGTGGCAGTCAGTTATTTTTTATCTCTTGTTTTTTCCAGCCCTGCTTTTTCTACTCTACTGGTTTTCAAGAAAATGTATAAATGCTAAGTGGAACAAGCAACAGACTTACATGGGGGATAAATGAAGGAAGATTCCTTTCTTCATAAAAATAGATGGGAGAAATCTTTAGACTTCAACTTCACTGCTTGATAAAACACATTTGAGGACCTGTGCATGAACAACTTCCTTACTTGAAGTGCTTGCATTCGGTTCAGTGTTTAAAGCAGAAGCAAAACCAAAGTCTTCATTCTATGTTTTAAACATGAATCTCAGGAATTTGTTAAAAGGGATTCTTACCTCAGTGTTAACGAGGCCAGTGGCATCGTGTTCTCCAAGGAATCAATAAAATGGTGTAAAAACAAACAAAAAAAAAAGACACCCCAAACTAAAGAGTTATTTGTTTCTCAGTGTGTTCTTTTGTGCATCTTTGGACTGAATGAAATATTGTGGCATTAATTCTTGTCATTTACAGAGAGGAGTATTAAGCAAATGAGCTAAAATTTACAGATAAATTCAGTTTGACAGAACATGTTAAAATATACATGGAAAAATAAGGGGATTTGTGTAAGGCTCAGCAGAAGTATTTGTGTGCCAGGTAGATACGTATTTTTTTATGCCATAAGGTTATGACCATTGAGATAACAGTCTTTTATGAAAGTAGGAGGTGAGTTGGTTAATGAGTGGACTTTTTGATTGACCTCCAAGGATCCCTTACAGTTTTAGTTATGTCATGAATATTGAAATTAAAATACATTCATGTGGTGTCCTAGATCATTAGAACTGCAGAAGAAGAAAACTTGGGGTCAAAACTGTGACCCCAAAAGTACACTCCAGGGAGTACCTGTAGGAACGACTAGAAGAAATGAATGTTTCTAGGTGCTAGGCAGAAACAAAAGCATTTTTCTCTGCGTGTCTAGGGAACTAGAGCTTAGCGGACCAGAATATTGGCAGCGAGCACTGAGAGAAAGAGTAAGATGGGCAGCAGCAGGAGGCTTCCAGGAAAAGGTCCTTCCCATGTTCTCCTGTTGAAGATAGTAAGACTGCAGAAAGCAATCCTGTGTATGTTGTTTTTTTACTTCACATATATGTTTTCCATTATTACTTCAAATACATGTTTTTCATAAACGTGATCTTTTGTTATGAGGTCATACCTGCTCCTCATGGAAGGCGAAACATGGTGAAAGGTTGTCGCCTTTAGTTTAGGGCAGCTTGAATCTTTGCACATCTGGGTTTTCTGGGGGATGAAAATATGTGAGTTTGGAAACATTAGAACTTTGAGTCAAGCACCTTTCCGCGACTTGCTGAAATAAATAGCAATTGCTTTGTAGCAATAATAGCAACATGCAAGTCCTCTTTCTCTCCCACAGGAAATTCCTAGATCTTGACATTTCGAGAGCAGTGAAGCCATTTCACTTATTTGTTGTTTTAAGGAGGATTTTGAACTACACTGAGCAGATGCTAAAACAGATGGACACTGTCTTTTGGAAAAGTGGGAAAAATCTGATTAGAAAATGTCATGCTATTGTTTCTTCTTTTTTCCAGCTGAATAAGCTGTGAAAGGGCTTCTCCTTATGTCATAATTTAAGGAAAATCCTAAATGCTGAGCCTACATCAGTCAGCGCTTTACATAAGCAGCTAGATTCTAGCCCTGTTTCATGTGTACTTTAAACATTCTTTTAAGAAACTATCTCATATTGGGTAACCCCAGTCTGTGTTTTCCCCGGGAGCAAAGCATTTCAGGGTGGCAAGAATCACAGTGGATCCACCGTGATACTTGTGGCTGGAGTCTGAGCAATCTCAAACAGGCGGGAGGACTTAAAAAGGTTGTGGACTCTGCTCTGGCTTAGAGTCTGGCAACAGTCTTGAGAGAGTGAGGTGCTTCTGTACGGCATTCATCACCTTTCTAGGTTACACTTACTGGTAGAAGCACAGCAAGGCTAGGGAAGGAGGAGAGATGCTGTTAGGTACTTACAGAAGGTATGGTACCTTACTGAAAAGCAGCAGTCCTGCTGCCCTCAGGAGCTGCAGGAGCCCTTGCTTTTTGTAAGGGCCTCTCTAAGGGTCCTGCTTGTCCATCCTCCTGGTCCTGCACCAGCCAGGCTGTTTGTCGTTCAGAATCTGAATTGCACAGAAATGCAGACATCCTTGCTAGCTGCAAATAGCCATTTGATATCCACAGTAAAGCCACTTGAAATCTAATTTATATCATTATTTATATCATTAACTCGTCTAACTTGTACCATAACTAAAAGGGTTCCCATTTGCCCTATTATTGGAGCTGTAGGATGTAGGAGATCTGACTATAGGGAGGGGGACCACTATGCTCACGGAACAGAGTGTAAGGAAATAAATGGATTTGGTCGCTGGTAGGAGTTCTGAGCTCTGGCACATCCATGTTTCATCAGCAAACCGTGGATAAAGCATCGCTCGACAAACCAAATGCTGTTGAATAAGCCCGACAATTTTTCTTAGGTTCTCCAATTCTCTGATGTACCAGCTGGCACTGCTCCTGTGCTCTGCTTCCTCCGTTGCAGCAACCTGCCTTTCCCTTTAATTCCCATCCATCTTGGCTTAGTGATTTTAAGTGAAAAAGCATTTGAGACCAAAATATTCCCATATCTGCTGTTAGAAATCGGTTTCTTTGTGGTAATAATTTAAAGTGAATGTGGAAAATTTGCTTTGGGTGGGGCTGCCGCTGCACAGCATTGTGGAGCTGCGCCGCGTGGGCTCTCCTGAAGCTCTCACCAAAGGCAGACCTGAGCCATGGCTGCCTGTGGCAGCCTCGATAATCGTGTGGAGCACCTGAGCTTTTAAAAACGTCAAAGCTTGGTTTAGCTAAAATTGCATCCGTTACAATACAGACTGGCTTTTAAACTAGCCATAAAGCTGCTTCATGAGTTATTTAACAACTTAATTGGAAAAAAAAGGACAGCCTTTATGCTGTACATTCGGTTTGTTAAATCCAGATAAAACAATGGTGAAATGATAATATATAGCCACAATACCATGGCAAGCAAATGATTTTCCTACAGCAATATTGTCAAGTTATGTAATAATAGTGTCAGATGGAGTCTGAGAAGAAACTCTAGCCCTTTTATAGCAGTGACTTTTTTATGCCCATTTGGAATCAGGTGAAAGAAACTAACCTGCATGTTAAGTGTGTAGCAGAATTGATTTCTGCCTTAGGATTTGTGCCTTTTTCTTCTATAGTTCTGTACACAAGATCTGATTTTTAATATGCTCATATGTTTAATTCTGTACAGAAATATGCATGAACTACTTATTCTCTTCCACTACAATATATATCTAGTAGTCATTAATATTGGTCTTTTAGGTTAAGTCATATAATTCATGCTCTTATTCTCACATAAAAATTATATGGGAAAATTACCATATACTTCCTCTCATATATTTTTATGATGTAATAACCATGTTCAAATTCCAACACTACCATTAGGCTAAAAATATTCTTAATGTCTTCAGCCTTATTCTTCTCACCTCTGCTTCGGTGCACTCCTAGCCATGTCTTTAGATGATACAGACCAGATATACTGCGCTGATGCGATTCAAGACGCATAATGGTGGCCCTCCTTCCACTGCTTCTGTGCTCAGTACAAATTAAGGAGAAGGTGTGGGAGTTTGTCAAGCAGTTGCTCTTTCTGTGAGGTGAGCCAAACAGGGAGAGCAGTATCTACGGGAGTTTGTGCATTTTATCTTTTCCCCAGGCTGTTTGCATCACTTTGAAACAGTGCACACACACTCCCTCCATGAAGCAGAGTTGCTTTCATGTGGGTCGCAAGAAAAATGAGCAACCAAGAACTGAGAGGAAGCCTAGAATGAGCCACCGGCAGCCAAGCTGCTCAAGTTGAGGCCAGTTCCCCAGAAGAAACTGTAGCTCCGTTGGGAGGCATCGCAGGATTGCTGGCTCCCACCATCCCGGGTCCTTGCACCACTGCATGGGGTTGGCCAGGAGCTCCCACCAAAGAACTGCCTTGAGGGCCGCTTCTGATTGCAGGGCCCGTAACTGAAGCCTGCTGTTGCTGGGGAAATGCTTATTCCAAAGGAATGAGAGGCCACTGATGTGGGTGACATAAGCTACGGAGGGGTCTCCCTCATCCAGGTCGTAATGACAAATTAATTGTGAATCTCAGTAATGAGTACTTGAGACTAGTAAGAATCTTTTCACACAGTTACTGTGTTTACTTATTTAGTTTAAACTGCAATTATAGTGAAACAGATAAAATGTGTTAATCTCTTAAAATTTTAAGCCTTCTATGAATAATTAAAATTGCAAATATTCAGTATCTCCAAAAACAGTAGAAGGATAGGTTTGGGGATCTGAAAAAAAGTGAAATTATGGGACTTTAAATTTGTATCCTTGTGAATGTTTGTTAGCAAAGCACATTCTTTTTGGTCAGTGTGATAAGATGCACTAAGGAAGTCTTCTGGAATTAGACCCTGTTAATCACATCTGCACTGAGACAGCAATGAGGGAAATAAAAGTAGATTGAAAAAACCCTGCTTGCGACAGAAAAAAAAATCAATGCCAAATGTTAAAAAAAAGGAAAAAAAAGAATAATAACTCTGAAGTCTTTCCCAAACTTCAGTGTTCTACTTTATTATTAGAACGAATGTAGAAAAAAAGGCACATTTTCCTTCCAGTATCTAAAATGTTCTCAGTGCTACTGTGAAAAGTACAAAATTGTAGCACATTTTGCTGATTTGTGGTCAGTAGAAAGTATATAAATATTTATATGCCTTAGTCATTAGTAAACAATAGATACATTCAGTTAAATATATGCCATCTGAGAGACAAACAACATCAGGGATTAATGTTCAAAAACTTATGTTTTACATTAAAACTCAGAGACATAAATATGTCAGATCTACATTGGAATAAAAGACATAGTTGTTTTCTCAAGGCCCAGCATTAACCTAATTAATCAGGGGAGCCTATCTCTATGCAGAAATACTAAAATGTATATGGATGGCACATAACAGAGCACAGTTTCTGTACATTGTTAATGAAAGGCAAGAGATCCAGCTACAAAATCGAAGGCTGTCAGGGAAAAGAAAAAGTAGTAAACAGGGATCCTTATTAGGAAAAAGAGTGGTTTCAGCTCTTGTTTTCTGTAAGACCTCACCACAGCAGCTACTATTACTGTATGTTTATTTCTAAAAGAAATTAAAGGTCTCGATGTGTTTTAAAAGCTGGGATTCTAGCGCTGAGCAAGCTCAGAGTGTGATGGGCTACCCTGTGCACATCAAGCTCTAGCCTGGGTTATGTGGGGCACCAAAAAAATCTTGTATTAAAGCTCTGATGTCTCAGAAGAACAACACGCTGTGTTTTATATGCTAGTCTTTGCATTCCCAGAGTAGGCTTAAGACACTATTAAGTAATTAGACAGAAACTCAAAAATTCACAAACTGATGTGAAGCTTTTAAAAGAAAATTAGATTGACTAAACACTATGGAGAAGCATCCTGACACCACTGGCATTTCCGATAACCTCCATTTAATATCAGTGGGTAACTGTGAGAAGTGGACTGCAGAAGCTGAGTTACTGCACAGCAGAGCACAGAGTCAGTCTCCAAGAGAAAAGTACAGGGAGATGGTAAGAAATGGGTAAAATGGCTATTCTGGAATCCTATAAATACTTCCTTGCCACTACGGTGAGTGTTTAAAGCGCCGTCTCACTGAATGTGCTTCTATATCACATTTTTTTTAACTCACTGAAAAAATCAGGGTGGTAGATGTAGAGTGGCATAAAACACGCCTTTACCAAAGGCTCTGTTTCATCACACTGGATTATTTACTAGAGCAAACAGAGCACGTCAGATGTGAAGGAGGGTCTGGGACAAGTTCTGTGAAGCAGGAGTAGCTGCCCTTAGCACTGCATTCATGCCCAGTGTAGCCAGTGTCTGATTCAATTTGGATGGGAAGTATCTCACTCCAAACGTTCAGCAGATGGGAGGGTGGTGAGTGCTCACAAGAAACAGGTTATTTCTATTACAGTAATTTGCTTGGAAATCCAGGTATTCCTGCATTGCTACTGAGAGAGAGAGCGAGCATTGGAGCCCAGAGTGTCAGTCAATCAGGTGTGNGTTATTTCTATTACAGTAATTTGCTTGGAAACCGAGGTATTCCTGCATTGCTACTGAGAGAGAGAGAGAGAGCATTGGAGCCCAGAGCGTCAGGCAGTCAGGTGTGTCACTGCTAGACTGAACGTGGGCTTCCTCGCTGCGGATACTGCCACTTTGGGAAAAGCAGTTACTTCCCAAACTTTTCTATATATGACAGGCACTAAGGATGACCACTGCACTCTAAGAACTTTCTTTAGCAGGTTCTGCTCTCCCTTTGTACCACTGTAAAGCTCAGGGGTTTGAACCAGAGGTTTTGCTGCTGTCAAGCCCCTTTGTGTTGTACTGTTACCTTGGAATTTTCTGGTATGAAGGTAGATTTTCATGACAATATTGATGCTGCTTTAATGACTAAAGACAAAAGCTAACAACAGGAGAGGAAGAGAACCAGTTTCTCCTTTTTCATAAAACCACTTGTAATTCTCTTGGCATGAGAGCTGCCAGACACTTTGACTCATGCAGTCAGAGCTAATACACCAGTGTAAAAGTAAGATGTACTGAGACAGCAGGAGGTGTTCCAGAAAAGCAATCTGATCTTCACACAGCTTCTTTTCTCCTTTCTTCTACTTGGCATGCTGTATTTTGCAGCTCATTAGTTTTCATATGTTCACTTTGCTTTCTGATTCTCATGATAAATACCTCTGGAAAAGAGCTCAAAGAATCCGTCTCCCCTTCTAGGTGGGCTGAAGAAACCACTTCTAACCCCGTCTTTCTCAAGACCAGTTGCAGTCATATCACTCATTTCATTTGCTATTGCATATTTAAAGGGTAGAAATGTGATGACATAAATACAATAAAATAAAGCTGGTTTATGGGAGACTACTACTTGCTTCTAGGACATACCCTTAGCATTGTTTTATCTGTGTGGTGACAAATGTGGTAAGGCTACATTTAAAACTGAAACACGGCTTTGACCCTGAAGAACTTCAGCGTTCATAGTGCTCAGCTGCGTAGTCTTCCTTTGCCAATTACACGTAGAGGAAGCTCTCAGTTCCAGAGCTCCCCCTGCTACAGGAGCCAGGGACCCAAGTTCTTGATACGTTCTCACCAAAATGGGGAGAAGAATGTAGAATTTGAGAGGAGCCCTGTGTGACTCCTGAATGATTCTAGAATAACGGTCTTTGTGGAAGCTGCAGGTTTGTGCTCTGGAACATACTGGTGCCGAAGCACTGGTGCCTCCATGATTCCCTCTGCAGCTGAGTGCAAGCAGAGCTGGCGCTGCAGCACTCAAGTGGCTGTGCATTTATTACCAAGATTTCTCAGTGCTTCTGTTTCCAGAAAATTATCACCAGGTTACAAAAATGTGCTGCAGACTTAGGTTGTAACAGGGGCATATTTTGAAGTGCAAAATGTGCACTGTGGCCAAGTCTCTATCTTCTGATTGCCTGAGCAGCAGTTCCTCATCTCGTCCTTTTGACTTATCCTTCAAGTCTCTGGGTTTGGATTTGGAGAGCAGTTGCAGAAAAACAAGTTTTGTTGCTGCAAGATTTATATTCTGATCTCTTCATTTTGTGTGCATGCATGTTCTTCTTAATATGTTGTCACAAATATAACCCTGTTTAAAGCAGTTCTTTAAATACCATGGGAATTGGATTGCGACCAGTTCCCACAGATGATAGCATAGAAATGGAAAATGAAGAACTGGGAAGAAATCCAATGTATATGAATTATCCTCCTTTGCTTCCACCTGGTTTCCATTTACAATGAGCTAGAACTGGAGGTGCTGCTCTTTGAGAGGTTTTTTCTCCATCATTGAGATGGTTTTTCTCCAGCACTTCATTACTGGAGTGTTATTAGAGCTAGCCACAATAGCAATAGTAATGCCACATGAGTAATTAAAATTATTTATTTTAGTTTTACAGCAATGTTTCCTGTAGGCAATGTATAGCAAAAGCCATAGTCCAGAAATTAGCCGTCCAGAGATATTTCCCCCATTCCTGTTTACCAATTCTTTGGTACCATGAATGGCAAACACAAGAGTTTGCCTGCAAAATTCTGGAATATTTTGATTGTTTTCTTTTACAATTTTGATGCCCTATAAAAATATCTAATCCTGAATCCTGTCCATCTCCTCATCTTCCTGATGTCTTACAAGATCCATTGACCATGCTTTGCATGAGAGCGTTTCGCAAGCCTGGAGAGTTTGCAGTGCATCAGAGACCCGTGTGTCGTAGGCACCGCCTCAGGAGAGCTGCCACGGGCTGGCTGGGCGGCCTGGGAACAGGCGCTGCCCTCCCCGGCACTGTTCTCCCCAGAGCGGGCTGCAAAAGGCAGTATCCTCCCAATGCTCCTGCAGAGCAAATCAGTCAGATGTGCAAAAATCTTCTGAAACTCCTTCCTTCTTCTGTGATAATAAAATACAAGTTTAATCCTTTAATGTGCTGAATGGAAGATACAGTTTTCCAGATTTGAATCTGAAGTATAACATATGTAGAGGTTTTAATACTGCTTCTACTCAGGAACTGGCCGTCTAGTTAAGAAGAGCCTACAGCAATCAGAAATCTATTTTTGTCTTAATCTTATTATGAACAGTGTTCTGACATCATGGTAACCTTTTAAATAGATGACTCAGTGAAGGAAAACATATGCGTTGTCTGTCTGACCAGAACTTCTTTATGTTAGCCATCCTTTAATAACCCTTGCGATTCCCCAGATGTTAATGTTTAAGCTTAAAAGACCACCAGCAGCTGGATCACTTTTATGATGTCCCAAGGCCCATACCTGGGTGCAAAAGTCGGTATGTTGATGGCAACACCAGAGGAAGATTTCTGCATGACTTTCTGCCACCAAATGTGACTATCCTCAATTTGTTTCCCTGTAGTATGGCTTATTTTAATCTGACTCTGAAAAAAAAAAAAAAACTCAACTTTCATATGTTTTCTTTGAAAGATGCTTACTTCTTTTACAGAAGATATTTTCATGAGTTTCCTCTTTTATATGAGCATTTTTTTTTACTATGTAGTTTTTTACCTATGTAGTTAAGAAAAAACTCTAAACAGTGATGAAATCCCCAGTTTCAGATATCTTTGTGTAAACTGCATTGCTGGTGTAAATGTGGTGTACCTCTAGATCCTATGAAAAATAATTATTAGATGACATGGTGCTGAAATAGGGTCCAAGGGGCCTGTACTCCCAGGAGAGGCCGGTGGGTGAAAAATCCAAGTGCAGCTCCCTGATACTGCTGGATGTTGTAATTCCCTAGGGAGATCTGATTTTCAGTTGTTTGTTTGCACTAACTCAGAAGACACCATCAAGCTCACCAGGCACTGTACATTTTTAATAACAGAAAACAATGTGCCCCATGTGTCAGTGCCTGTGCTAAAAGCCTAACTGAACCAGTATTTGGGAGGATACCAATTTCTGGGCTCAGCAGTCTTTTCATGGTCTTTCTTCATAGCATAAGTGGAGTCCAGGACTTTACACTCGTGCTTGCAGAGTACAGGATCTCTACCCGAGAGGCGGATTTTGTAGCTCCCAGCACAGATCAAGATAATTGGCACTGAATTGTTTTTCCAGCAGTAACCAAAGGTTAAAAAGGTAAACTTTTAATTACTACTTTGCTAAGAAGTAAGGTTCGAGTTAGGTAGGGATTATATGGCTAAATTAGCTTACTTGGTGTCTGTATTTTAATTTCACTTCCTCTTTTTTTCTTTCTGGCTGTCAAGGTCAGGAAATGCTCAAATATAATAACTTCAGGTATTTCCATGTGACAAAAAGAATCTGCTTGGAATCCACTGTCTTTGAATTTCAATTTCTGTGAACTCCATAATGAAAAAAATGTGATGCCCTACAGGGGAAAACCTGTCAAGGGACACCGGAAGCAGAAGGAAAACGTGATCAGGGAAAAAAAAAAGAGAGAGAGAGAACAACTTAACTGGAAAAGTCAAAACTGCAGGCAGGCAGCAGCACCAACAAATAACTGTAGAAAGGGTCTGTAAAAGCTTTTATGGCAACCTTTGGAAAGTGTCCATAACATCAGGCCCCAAGATGGTCTTTTAAACTTTTTGAAGTTTTTCCATCACTAAGTCATAACAGTTCAATGTTTTCTCAGT
The DNA here is from genome assembly GCA_013389825.1 of Crypturellus undulatus. Taxonomy (NCBI): domain Eukaryota; kingdom Metazoa; phylum Chordata; class Aves; order Tinamiformes; family Tinamidae; genus Crypturellus; species Crypturellus undulatus. Next base: position 978,619 of record VWPW01011999.1, on the reverse strand, counting down.
ATTTATCTTATAAAATTCTACTCTGTAATTGTAAGAAAGGATTGGTCTGGATATGTTAAACCAAGATGTGTAAATCCCTCTAAATTTAACCGTGCAAACAGCATATTAGGGATTCTGCTATTGTGAATGGAAACTCCGCTGCTCTGGCAAAAAAGTCCCTGATACTTGCAACACTGTTCAAATAAGGAGCACAAACAGGTTTGAAGCAAGTCTCTTCACATAAACTGAAATTCTGCACGTGTCTCTGCCAGTGCATCCTTTTCCAGGAATATGAAATTGAGATCTTCCAAATTTGGCTTTACATGTTTTTAGCAGCTTTATACAACTGGATCTGACATCCAAACTGATACCAGAGCTCTGTTTCTCTTCACTGGGTTAATGAAGATTGATGACAGATTGGAACATGGCTTTATATGGAAAGAGTTAGCAATTTATTTATTTATTTCTTCTTACTATGGAAATGTTGTGGCTTTGTGTCCTGAGGTATATTTTATCCCACTCAGCCAGGTTTCAGGCAACCAGAATCTACATAGAAACTCTGGGAACTCCATGAGGAAACTGTAGAAAGAGACCATTGAATCATATCAGCGGTCGCTTCTACAACCTCACATAGTCACGGTTATTTTCTCTGCAGACTTATTCAAGATGAGCTTTCTGCTTGCAGGTGTAATGAGACTTGCTCTTTGCAGCTTAACATCCCATTTGTGGGTAAGACCTCCAACACACTGGCTAGGTAGTAGGACATAATTTTTATTCGTTACACTCATTTTACATTTAAAATATAGCTGCAGTGGTAGCTGCAGTGCCAAGAGCAGCTCAGGATCCCCTAAGATTCTTGTGTACGTGTAGACAGGGCAAAAGTAATAAACAAAATAAGAGGGCAGGGACTAGGTTGTGCTTCCATGATTGCACCTTCTGACCTCCTGACGAGGCATGACTGAAATCATTAGCGGCAGATGGAAGAACATATAGTTGGTTAAGCTTTCATCTGCGCGGAGCGGGTTAACTCCTGTCTCCCTAAACATGCTCAGTCACTGCCTGCGCCTGCAACTTCCTTTAACCCAGAGGCCGGCAAACACGGGTAGAGGGAGGAATTGCTTCTGCTTAGGATAAAGGGATCTACTTCATCCGCATGCAAATCTCATCCTGGTTCACACGAAAGGTAAAATAGTCTAGAAGTTTTTAAACTACAGTACTCACTTCAGCAACTTCCCAACTGCCTAGTTACTCAATAGCACTGAGTCCTTCAGTTGGAAGGTAGATACATGCAAGGAAAAAAGACACTTGATGTTTTCATTGATATAAAAACTTGCAAATTAGGCAGAGTGCCAGGAGGTAGGGAGAGATTCTAAAGATAAATACTTTCCAGTACTTTCAAATATAAATATTTTGTAGATGAAAGCACAACACATGCAAAAGGAAAGCCCGTATGTTTTCAATATGTGAAATGTGTTTTCACAAGTGAAAACAATGCCATACTTAAAAATAGTTACATGATAACCTTTCTGAATTGGACCAGATGACTTCTTGCCCCAAAGGGCAGGAAGACAGACTGGTACATGCCATACAGTACATGTTACAGAAAAAAAAAATCTTGGATGAAGCTTCTTAAATTCAGTAATTTATTTTACTGGTTCTAACAGCTATTTTTGTAGACATTTATATATTTTATTGAATAATTTGTTTGGGAAGAGGCAAAAGTGAGATAAAAGAGCTATAGAAATAGATATTTAAGTTTTTGAAAATGGATTTCCCACAAGCTGTGTAAACTTTTTAGACTTCAAAAAAATGGACATTTTAAATATTTAGGCTTTTTTATCTTCAGTATTTTAAAGATTAGTTTTTCAGCAGAACATTTACAAGGAGAATTGTCTACTTCTGGCTCTTGTGATCTCTAACAAAGAGCTTACAAATCTCTGCTGCTTATCTCTGAATTTGACATGTTAAAAAACACTGATTGATCTCACATTCCTTGACTAATGCAAATATTCTCAAATGGAAATGTTAACTAGATTGAAGACAGAACAAACCTGGACAAGGGTTCTGAGGCAGCCAGGCAGGACTGCTCTAGATCAGGATTTCTTAAACTTATAGAAAGTGCTGCTTCCTTTGGGGCATCGGCGCGGCAGTTCTGGGCAAACGTTGACTTACTGGATCAATCATTCAACAATATTGACTTTGGAATAACGGCCAACTGCTCCCGTATAAAATCCTGTGTGACCCTCTATAAGCCTCTTATGATCACCTTGGGATTCGTGACCCGCTCTTTGAGAAGCTCTGTCTTTGCTCAAGACTGCCGGTGCTTTAACGGTGTTATGTTAGAGGGCTGTTCCGGAAGTTTGGATCTTGATTTTCCAGCCGCAATCCAACATATATGTTGACCACAGGAAATCAGTTGTGGCTTTGAGCTCCATAGAGGTGTGCAGGAACTAAGGCAGGTGCTGCTGTACGACCGTGCTGCCTGACAGGGATTCTTCCCCCTCCGCCTCTTCACTGCTCTCCGCTTCTTTATGCTCTATCCTCATTCACATCATTTTTTCTGTAATGCTGAAAGCGTGTTTGCTTTGAACAGCAGGAGTTTCTTCACCAAACATTCTGACAGCCTTGAGTTGCTGGAAGTAATATAGAGAATTCTCTATATTTGCTTTTCAGAGATATTCCACAGCACTATTTCGTGGCGAGGGAGAAGAAAAAAAAATCAACGAAGAAACAAAAGAACAACAAAAACATACACGAAAGGCCCAGGGCATCACCCTGTATTTGGACCAGATTTCTCCCTGGGGAACTCGGTTCATGTGCTATCTAAATACACGCTGTTCACAGCGGCAGCTGGTTACAGCACCTCATTCCTATAGGAGTGTGTGTGGTGACCTGCACTGTGAGTGGATGGGAGTAGAGAAGTTGCATATGCAACCTAATCCTTACACATTTACTGTGTTTAGCCTAAATTGCAAGGCTGGGAAGTGGGAAACTCTAAAAAAATATTGCTGTTACATCCATATGTTACTCACTGTTTACCTGACATGGATAGGACTGTTTTTACTTTGCGCTCATTATTGATGGGTCAGTCATTTCCCAAAGGAAGGAAAACTTCAGCGGAATCAGCTCAGCTCTATGAACTGCAGTGCACCCCCTATGAGCTGCTTTGGTGTTTCCTTCTCAAGTCATTCTGTTGTAGCAGGAAGTTCCATGCGAAGAAGGAAAATGTTTGCTGGAAAAGCTCAAGCTACTCTGTTTTGAGAAACAGCTTGAGGTCCTTGCAGACCAGCAAAAGGAAGTAGCTGCAGTTTCTTCCCATATCTGAATGTGGGAATGAATGAATGAAAAGCAGAGAGTAAGCGAAAGCACTACTCTGAGTATGTGCAAAAGGAGCACACAGCCAGGAAAGGAAAAGGGGCCTTTCATATCTAGACACACTTGTTCTTACCTATGGGAGCTCCTTCATGTTTACAAAAAGATCTGAGCCAAAATGTATAAAGGAAGAAGTGGAAACGTTCTCATGATTCCCATAACACATATTTCTTTTTCTCAAGATTTTTTTTCTCAAGATTTTTATTTTTTTCTCAAGATATTTTTACTTAATCCCTGAATACAAACTCGCTACTTTATGGACAGCTAATAAAAGCTTTTCATCAACAGCCTGAGATTTTCAACTCTTGCTGCCTCTGTGGATCTTTTATGCTGAACTTAAATGTCTCCTGATCAAAACATAGCCACAGCAAGAATGACACAATCCCAAACAACCCGCGGGAGGTGAAAACATGAGCCACCTTCCCAGCCTCTCTTGTTCCCCCAAGCATGGCAGTTAGGTGAAGCAGCAGCCTGTGAAGCAGTGATGGGGGAATCAAAACTTCTTTGAGGAGGTGCTGCTTAATTAGGACTCAGGAAAGCAATCTCTATGTGTACCATGTGAAAGTAGTGCCGACGGCATTTATGGGGTTTGTCTTTGGTTCTGAATTTAGCTCCTTTTTATTACCCTTATTTTGAAGCCCCTTTCATTTCTTGATGTTGAATTATCATTGTTCTGCTTTTTCTGTCCCTTCTATATACAAAAAACAAAATATTATGCTTCAGGCATCCAATCCCAAAGCCTTTAATCAAGTTCCTGAAGACTTAAATAATGAGAAAGTTTTTTTTTTGTTGCTTTGGTGTTCTCTGGCCCTCTGAAGTGCAGACATCTTCCTCTGTGCTGATTCTCTTTGAATTTCTAAAGATCCCATCACAAAGTGAACATCTGAGTCAAAGAGTACCAGTGTCCTCCTCTTCCCTGGAAAAAACTTTAAAAGATGATCATTAGAGCAGTCTGCCTGTAAACCCTTCAAGAAATGCCTTGACATCCTTGGCTGCATATTGAAAAACTGGTGCAAATGCTGCCATTCAGAATGTTAATCCTTCCTAACAGCTGATAATATATAGGGAAACAACCTCTGTGGTGGCCGTATCTCTTACAGAGCCTGCTGCTTGGGTGAAGAATGCCGACTCAGAGAGCGCTCTGCACTGCAGTGACTCTGCTCGGGAAGGCCCTGTGTGGTTTAAAAGGCTCCTCACCCTTCTCATTAGAAGTTGGAGCAGGAGATTAGACAGGGTAGACACAAATCCGAGAATAATCATCTTGAAGTATGAAGAAGCCTCACCTGTTTGTGCGCACAAAGATGTTTGTGCAATTCACTGCCATCTCACCAGAATTTCTTATTGCTATGCGTTTGATCGCAGTTTTTTGGTATTTATATACAAAAAACAGCCTGAATAGGGAGTGCATTAAATTAAGTTATTGGATAATGGGAGAAGATATTGGTCAGTTATTAACTTTATCTTCATAAAAATTAAGACAGAAAGTCCTGCTGCCTTAGCACAGCAAGAAATAATTCTCTTTGAAAAAGGATCTGAGAGAATACAACTGCTAAATATGGCAATTTGCTCATGTAAAAGTTCCCAGAAAATCTGTACCTTATCACCTGAAAGTACTGAAGGCACAAGTACCAATCGAAAATACACGTATTCAGACACAAGCTATCTTCAAGGAGAGAACTTGTAGTAGGACACAAAAATAAAACCTACGTTGTCTTTTTCCTTATCGGGTCACAGCAAGTTCGCAATACATGCAGTTCTCTATTATTTAGATGGAGCAAACGGCTAAAAATAGTTGCCTATATATTTAGTAGGTAGTAGTTGTAAATATAACTATACAAATAGAGACTGATAAATACTGTAGTTGTAACTATATGTAAACTCAAAAGGAATCCAGTGCTGCTGATATTTCTGCTTTTGCTTTGTTATTGTTATGTTGAAGCTGATTACATTTGGCATCACTGTTTACTTTGGCACCAGATCTGCATGGAAAGCACGAGGAGTAACTTGATGAGATGTGTGGTTGCTAAGTTCCCTATCCCCTTGTTTCCCCCCATCACAATGGACAATCTGATACTCGGTACAGTTGTGATTCCTTGGTGTAAAGGGTATGTAATGCACACATAGATCAGATCATGGGATCATTTCTAAGTGTGGGGTTCACTGGCCTGTTTTAGCTCCCTCCTGAAATGCAACACCAAGGGCTGAAAGCTCATGAAAATCCCCAGTGTGTCCCTGGTTCCTGTGCTCTAGATATTAGGATGTCTCTTAGTTTAGCACTGAAAGAATCATGACCCAGAAGAAATAAACTGCAAATCAAAATATAGACTTTGTTCACGCAGCTCAGGAGGATCAACTTAGTGCTTCTAGGACAAATTATGCTAATTTTGAGGCCTGAGTGCCAAGGACTGTCTGGTGTGTGAGTGCTGGTGGGGAGATCCCCAGGCCAAGGCCATACGCCCGTGGGTACAGAGCATTTATATCACCAGGGACATGTTGCCTCCCTCTCTGGTGCTACAGCAGTTATTCAGGCAGAGCATCACCACTGCTCCTGTTGCAGATAAGCCCAAAGATCAAAACTGTTATCACTCAGTAAAAGGACTCCTCAGGAATGGCAAGGAATTTAAAATTTTATATAGAAAAATAATATACTTTAAAAAATAGTCAAACTACTGCCGTAACATATTCGTTCTATTTGTGCTCACTGTGATGCTGAGGCGAAAGTGTTGCACAGGATGTTGGCAAGCAATCCTACAGAAACAGAGCAGCTCTTCTAGGAAACCAAAGCAGTTTCTAAATCAAATGCAGCTTTACTTTGATGCTGGTGAATAAAGCGCTTGCCAGGCCCTTGTGATGCATTTCTCTAAACAAGGGTTCCCCTTGTGACATTCCAAAGCAGAGCAGTAACAGGATGCTTTTAGCTGTTGTTAGATAAAGTTGCATGCTTTAAGCCTTACCACATTGCTGAGACCTTGCTGCTTATTAACACATTGAACAAGGCTCTTGACTGGAGACCCTGCCTAATTATGAATATAGCTAATCAACTAATGGAATAATCATATTTTTAGTAGTCTGTTCAAAATATTCTTGAAAAAAAGAAAAAAGCCTTTTACTGGTTAACACATCTCAGTCCAGTCCAGCTGCATTAGCTAAAACAACAGTGTTAGTCACTACCCCCATGGGACATCAGTGCTACCTCTGACTTTGCATCATGCAGTGTGCATGCTGACTTCACTGCTGACTTCCATGGCTCCATAGGCTCTTTTCAAATAATCACAAGACCCCATCTTTCCTCTGAGTTCTTGATGTGTGCATTTTTGTTCTTGGTAAAATTGGGTACTTCTTCTATTACCTATTAGGCTAAGTTCCAGATTTGCTTGCTTACGCTTCAAAACTCCTAAGTAGAAAATGTTTTACTCATGATAATGTTTACATGACTAGATACGTTTTTAATTAAAATTAGCAGAACACATTAGGTCATAGAAATGAAATAATCAGCTCATTGACTGATTTATTGGAAAGATTTTCCAAGAGCATTTTGCTTCAGTAATGTTTATAGCACCAGTTTTCCTGTTTAACATATGTTTTCAGAGATATTTACCCCACAATTTTTTCAGAGCTATCTATCTCAAGCATATTTTCAAGTTATATTATGAATTAGCTGCATAGAAATGATCAGAAATACCAGATTTAAATTGTAAATAGATCCTTAGTCACTCTGAATCTTGTTTGGGAAGGATTAAAAAAATCATTTTATTAAGTGCTAAACACAAATGCAATTGGAAAATACACAGATTTAACTAATTAAATACATTTGAAACAATAGTGTTGTAAATAAACATCATAAAATGACCTTACAAAAGAAATGACATCTGATTTAAAGTTAGTTGCCACTCCCCTGTCACCAGAATTATTTTAAGGATCATCTTATAAGGACATTTCTGAAGCTAAAAGTTATCAAATTCCCAAAAGAAAGTTATTTGGTATATATCAAGAATAAACAACTACTTCCTATTGATTTTTATATTCATTCTCTGCATATAGTTTATTCAGGCAAATTATTTCAGTTGCAAAACATATTATCAAGTTTCTGTCATGATCAATTCAATGCCTAAACTCAATACTAAGTGATATATAAACTAATGCATTGCTTGAGAGGATGAGTTGTATTCATAAGGGCTTTGCCTTTGTGAGATCTTTCCTGCTAAATAAAGGAATAGATACTCTAACCTCACAAAGAGTAAAACTTCCAGGAATTGCAAGCAGATTGCCTCCAGATGCCAAGTAACTTTATTAGGTTTATATAAGTTTGCTTCATTTAACCTGCCCCACGCATTTTCATCTCTTTCTGACCACTGACACTAAAAAAGAAGTGGAAACAGTAAAATATTTTACATTGCTTTGGAATCACAAACATCTGAAACTTGCAATTAAATACAATGGTGTTTGAGCATGTTTCTCAGCAGGCCCTAAAAAGCAGTGAGGGTCTTCGTGCCAGCTCCCTCCATAGCCATCAGGATGGGGCACAGGCGGTGAGGAACTCGCTTGGGCACAGTTCGTGCTGGTGCTATCTCTTGGCAAACATGCATTACTGCAGTGCTTCAAAAACAAAAGTAACTTCACAGCCTTCTTTTAATTTAAAAGAGATTAAATAACTCTCTGTATGTGAAATATATCCTAGTTCAATAGCTACTTGTGCATATAAAACCAATTTAAAAGCAATAGAGCAAGCTGGCCACGGTGCTATATAATAGCTTCTCGTTCTCTAGGAGGCTAAACACTCTTTAGTCATTATCAAGGATGTGAGTTTTCCTGAACTATGTGAAATCGTGTTTCAATATCTGACATAGGGACTTTGGAAAAGATGGAAAGCTTTGCAGTACATAAGGGCTCTGTCCTGAGTGAATCCTTTAAACATTTCTATAGCTCCAGAGTAGACCTGGTGAATTAATACTCAAGGCAGGGTGTATCTTTGAAGTTAAATGTGCAATTATTCCAGTTAAATGTAAAATGTTTCTCTAACACAAAGTGCCTGTGAGGCAGTAATTCATTACTAGACTTCAAGACAGAAGGTTCAGCATCAGTCATGCAAATGACATTTTAATTTTTCCCATCCTGAACAAGGTATTTGCAGGACCTCCTGGGAAAAGATACAACATCCTCACATCCTTCCCTTTTTTAAAACTAGACAGTCTCCCGCATGATTAGGAGTCCTGTAGTGACAATTTCCCAAGTACTCTTGAGAAAATTTTACTTGATAGCATCATCTTCCACAGGGAAAATGTACATGATTGTATGGAAGACCTAAGTACTTTGTTCTGAAAACTTCTTGGAAAAGTCTGTTCAACTTCATATTTCTAGAGTTTAAAGCAGGAAAGACCATCAGATATTGCTGCCTTGTTACCTGTTAAATATTTGTTAACCCAGTGCTTTGGAATTTACTAATACATAACTGCCACTTGATTTAAGCCTGTCTTACTAAAAAGCATCCTTTGTTTGATGAGAATATGTGGTTATAAGTACATGACTTCCAAAAGCAATTTATTCTAGCAGTTTATTGAATAACATCTAATGTTCATGTAAGGTTCATCTAGCATGCCTCGTTTCAATTTGTCTGGCTTCAGCTTCCATGCACTGGTTCTTGTTACGGCTTTTTCCACTAGGTTAAAGAATCTGTGCTGTGTATTTCTTCCTTTTATGAGGCATCTAATTGTGCATAGGGGTCAAATCACCCCTGTTCAGTGAACACACTGGATTCTGCCTGTGTCCCTGCAAAGCATTTTTTTCTAGCATCCACTTGTGTGGCTTTTTCTGCACTTTCAATATGCTTTGAAAATGTGGATACTGGAATGGAAGTAATTATTTCACTATGAACCTTGTGAATGCCAGATATAGAGTTACCTTTTTGTTTTGGTTTGTTTTGGTTTTTGCTTTCATTTTCCCCCCATAGGTCTGTATTCAGTGACAAAATAAGGATTTGTTTAGTCAAACTGATGCTCTGGTAGTTTTTCACTGATCTGCCTTGATTCTCATTCTTCTTGAAAGTCCCTTAGCCTGCGCATATGCTTTGTGTTCACTGTTCATAGACCTCTTTTGCACTGAGTTGTATTTGAATATATTTTGCTTCAACTCTGCCCATCTTTGATGCTATATTAACTATCAATAATGCAAATATTAGACTGTTTCTAAGAAAAATCTAAACAAATAGCTGCCAGTGAGAACACTGTACCAACTGTCTGACCAGTTTATTACTTTTATGTAGCTACTTTTGCCAACCAGCTTTTTAAGTTCACTAGGAACTAAAAGTAGGCTATTCTTTTAGACCAGCGCTATACTTACAGGCTTTAGTTTTCACATTTTCATTTTTATTAATTAGCTGCTTAATCAGACAAATTTTTTCGCTGCCTGTATCATCTTAGACAGCCTTTCTAGAACAGTGGAGCAATATGGGAATTTTGCAGAAGGCTCCTTAGTTGCTTTGAACCCTTGTGGTGTGAGTGAGAAAACACTTCTGCTCCTGACTCCATGAGTCTAACATTTTTTTCTTAGAAGTGTTATGAAATTAGTGGGCTCGTGTCACTAAGGGGTAAATGATGACGTGAAGCCATCTGCAAAGGTTATCTGTCAGAGGAGCAGGGAGAGGAAGTGCCCAACTCAGCATCCTTCAGTTACAGAAAAATTAAGTGACTCATATCTGCCTCTACTTACTGGGGTTATTCAGTGTCAGGACAGCTCTGCTTGACTGGATGTAAGAAATAAGCTTTGGTTAAAAACAGCGAGCCAAAAGGAGAAGATGGGGAAGCTGGCTGGCGGCCTGCAGTCTGTGCCACTTGGTGCTGTCTGCTCCCTGCCTGGCTGCAGTGTCAGGCTCCCGCAGAGCGGAGGCGATGCCCGTAGGACACGGCCTCTGATCTAGTGTGCTCTGCTGCAGTCCTTTTCTATGCGGTTCTATGTAGATGATTCTCTAGCAGCGCTGGCTGAGAGATGCTGGAAAGCTGCAAGTGGGAGCTGTGTGGGACACAGAGTTGTACCCCTGCGGCCATGGACCTAGACTGGCATCAGCACCAGCAGAGTTGCCTCCTAAGGACCGGCAAGAGGGCTGCTCTGACCGGCCACCACTGCAAAAAGGGGAAGGTCTCCCCCAACTCCTTTCCCCCCATCCCTTGCCCCTAGGATGCACCCAGCTGCTCCCATTCACATTTCTGTGGTGCTGAACTGCCATGAGCTGCAGCAAGTCCCTCGGTGCTGCTAGCAAAGCTGCAGAGAGGGAGAGCAGGCTTTTGCGCGGGAGAGGCAGTGTGGCTTTTGTGCGGGAGAGGCAGCGGCCGTGGCAGCGGCGGCCGTGGCAGCGGAGGTCGAGGAGCAGAGTGCGGACACGGGCAGGAGAGGAGCCAGGGGCACGAGCTGCGCAGCCTCAGGAGCGCCCCGCTCTGCTGGCCGCTCACAGCCCCAAGGCAAGACGGCCTCGCAGCTCCCGCTCGGGTAACGCCTCTTCGCCACACGTGGTTCAGACCTGATGGTTTCCAGGGGCTTGTGTCTAAGATTGCCCTTTTCCTCTTAGCCATAAAAGGGTTATATCTGCTTATTTCCTAATACAGATCAGAACTATTTTGTTTGTTAATCTCTCCCTCCTTTCCTGGATCACTGTTAATGGCTTTCCCTGCCTACTTTAAGTAGTCTTCTTTGCTAGAAGACTTTTAAGATTAATCTTGGTCCAGTTACTTCTAATGTTTTCCAGCTTACTAGTTTTCTAGGTTCTCTTATCATGTTTTCATCCTGCATAAGTCCTCAGTTTTGAAAACTACAAGCATGTGATTGCAGGGGTTTGGGATGAAATCCATGGCAATCCCTTACCTTATGATGTGATAAAATGCTCTAAAATTTCACAAAAGACAGGCTTTTTTTTTACAGGATCAGGATGTGCAGGAATCACAGTATGGTCAGTTGCTCACATATTCTATGGAAAAATTCATTTCTAGCCACAAATAGGAAAGGAGTGACAGTAAAATATCTTCAGAAATAAATAATTCAACTTCACAGATATTCTCTTTAGAATTAAGATATAACTCATTTCTAAGCTGATCAAAGAGCAAATAATAAATACTCTCTTTAAAAGGTTTTAATCAGATTTTAAAAATCATGTTATATCACCTGTCTCATAATGCACAACAGATGAATCAGTCAGTGTGGGATTTTTGCTCTTTACTGGAGACTGTTTGCAGTACAAAAATGAGGTAAAGGCATATAGCTGTATCCAGTTAATCATTATTACTCTCCTAGCCAAACTTTACCAAGGCTGTTTTCATTTGTGTTAAAAGTTCCAACCTTCAAACTTTCAATATAGCAAACAGATGAAGGGCCATTAACTATGAAATTAAAGAGTGAAGGTGTTTTGTAAGTAGACAGAATCTGTACCTCATAATTTGGAGGGTTTAATTATTGTGTGATTTAGTAGGCTTTTGTTGGGAGTTTTGTTTGGGCTTGGTTTTGTTAGTTTAGGCTTTGTTGCTTTCAATATGCAGTGTTTTTTATTCTGGAAATTGTTATTATCATGTGGGTGGAGAACGGGACCCTGCTTCCAGTTCCCACAGACAAAGCAGAAAAATCACAGAAGGTCTTAAAAGACAGCCATGAAGAGAAACCAGTGTCCTAACTCCTGGGGCTCTTTTAAACTGACACCCACTTAGATCTTATTTAGGCTGCCAGAGGACAAATAAACATTAAAACTTCTGTTTTGTTCTCTTCTTCCCTCTAAATAAGGGAGAGTCCATAGATATTTGGGTGGAAACACTGACTATTCATTCCATAATAGCTCTTTTATAGCCCAATATGGATAATAATGATGCAATTACAGTCCTTTTTAAGGCTACATTTTCTACATGATAAAGTAGCAATTACCTGATTAGAAAAAAAAACGGAGACCAGTATTTAGTATACGACAGACCACAAGTGCAGACACCACCTGTGGAGGCAATTATGTAATCCCAAATCATGCTGTTCCTCATCAAAATTTATCTTAAAGCAATGCTTTGTGCATATGTAAAACATATTTTTAAAACCTTTTTTACTTTTCTTTAATGTTATTAAAAAGTAACAGATGTTAGTTTGTGTTGAAAACCTTTTTCTGATTTTACCCATTTATTTTCCTATTTGTTCTGGTTTTACACCAGTGTAAACCTGGCTTACCATATGATGCCATTGCGAAATGACAGTTGCTTTCAGTAGCACTTTTAACTTATTCGCAAGGAGAGAAAAGTATCCAGATTTGTAGATGATGATGCAGATGGGTGCAGTTAGATTATTAATACTTCCCGGAAGTTTGTTCTTCAGCGAAAAAGGTTCTTCACAACACCAGACTGTTATTAACATGTTGATCCTTTTCCATGTTATGTAACGCAAAGTTATAAAAATATCGTTTTTTGTAGCAAGCATATTCTGTTAGAGAGACAGCATTAAGCAGTTGGCAAAGCTAAAGGATGAAGATGGGCAGATGGTGCAGATGACAGAGCAGGAAACATCGTGTGTTTGACTGAAAAAAATCCAGTAGGTGGGATATTTTCTGAGCAATTCTCCTCTGCCTTTCCCATGACTAAGAGCACTAGACAGATGAGAAGAGACTGTTGAGGCTATGGAGAACTGGATAGACCCTAGTTCATGCCTTCACCACATAAACCTCCGCTACCATCTGCAAACTTTTGGGGTCAAGGATAATTTCAGATAAGTTCTGCCAAAAATAAGACATCCAAACCACATAGAACAAAGCTGAGAAAATGATTTCAGCCAAAATAATGTCAAGAAGATTCACTCAACTCTGCTAGAAACTGAAATCACAGAAGAAATACAAAAGACTTTGAATTCCTCTTTGGTCTAGTAGGAGCTTGACTATGTCCATGTATTTCACAGTCTTCCGCCAAGCGGGCTCTTGGATGTGCAGTTACTAGCATCACATCACTGTAACTTGCAGTACGTCTTGCAGGGAAGAGGAAGCCGGAACAGAGTAGGGGGAGAATAATTAATTGAGCTGTAATAATAGGGAAACTGAAGTAAAAAAATTAAGCTTAAGACTGGAACCAAGACAAATGTGTTAATGAAAAACCAAGGCAACAACTGCAGAAAATGTAAAGGATGACTTCAATGTAGGATGCTCTGCCTTGGGGTCCAATATCGACTGAAATGATACAAAACCTCCGGGCAGTCCGGCAGGAGAATATATGCACGTCCTGGAGACTGGTTTGGTCTAGAGATGGCACAAGGTCCCATGAAATATCGCCATGCTGATGAAAGCAGGGCACCTGTGTCTGTTCAGACTGTGTGCTAGGTTGCGCAGTGATTAGAGTTTAGCCTAAGACTAGAGGCGCTGGAAACCACCAGGAATCAGATGTCTGGGGAAATCGGTTGCAGCAGCCTGAATGCCAGAGCTGCTCTTCAAGCCAGTGGCTGTCATACCCTGTGCGCTGCTCACATTGACAGCCGAACAGGCTTCTCTGCAAGCAAACTTCACTAGAGCTCTTACGTACAAGTGTCTGTCTCATCCAGAAGGTCTTAAAAATGAAGATTTGGAAGGGAAGTCGCTAATAATAACAATAATTGGAAAAATCTAATTAAAAAAGATATATATTATTCCAGACTTTATATTGATCTGTGTGAGAGGCACTGGGATGGACATGTGCATTTTTGTAACCCAACATCCTAGCAGCTTCAGTGGCAATGCAGCTACATGATGCTGGGAGTCGCGCCCCACGGTGGGGGTGTTCTGGCTGCTTCTCAAGCTGCACTGGGCGCCGCTGTTTCCACTTGGGACACAACCAGGCTCCTCTCCTACCATTCACATTTGTGAGTTCATGAACTATCAGAGGAAGTTTTCATATTGTGAACATCTGTTTTTTTCCCATTCAGCTGCACAACTACAGCTGGGAAAGACATGAACCGAGCTGTTAGTCATTCCTGAAATAAAAATAGATATAGTCTATGGCTTTAGATTTTGGCTACAAGCCTGAAACTGTTATTTAAGGCTTGTTATTCCATTCCATTGCATTACATTAATATATCTATTATAGGCACTTTCTTAAAAAATGATTTAAAAAGAGCAGAAGGGAAAAATAAGATTTTTTCTAAGTTAAAATGTCTTTTAAATGAGGTCTCTTCCAAAGATTTCTTCTTTTTTCTGGTAAAACTGTTCTTTAATTTTTGACCAGCCGAAAGATGACAGGCAACTTGTGTGGATCCAAACAGCTGAAAATCGGACATGCTGGTTAATCCTCTTGCGAGGAACACTTATTTCTAGAGGCCATTTCCTGCAATGATGCAGCAGGTCAGGTATGGCCTGTGCTCTCTCCTGTAGATTTAGCACTGGGCAATAAAATAACTTATGAGAAAAATAGCTGAGCATTACTTACATCACAAGTAATCTTTTAGCCAGCTAATTATGAGATGGTGAATGGAAGGGCTTCATGCATTCTTAAGAGAAATTATATTTTGGGCAATATATTTATCCAGTGGAGATATACATAGAGAGGTTGCTTTCCAAGTCATCGACCTCTTCTGCATTACTGACTGAAGATATGGAGATCGCAAAGCCACCAGAAAATTTTCAGCAGGATAGAAACATCCTGGAATTTTTTAACTTTCCTTCAAAACTTTGAGTCAGATTGTTAGAATCTCATTCTGGAATGTCTGCCTGTGAGTGGAAGAGGCTTCTTCACCCAGTGCTGTAGATCTCTCTGGTTTGCAGGTGAAATCTCCCCTGTTCTGCTGTGAAAATCTTCTCACCCAGTAAAACTGCGTGAGGAGAAAGGTCATGCCAAAGATGCAAAGCAATCCTCAGAACTCTCCGACATCCTCCTTCCCCCGAATCCTTTACTAAGCAAAGAGAAACATTTTGATTCAGCGACAAGCACTAATACGTGCGTTTCTGCAACCCACTACATGAATCCTCATCGATGAAGGCAATAAACTGTAAGAACATGCAAACTGATTCTTTACTGAGAGCCTTCCAGTGTGCTTGAACTAGGCAGTGCTTAAGCAGAACTCTCCAGGATACCACTGCAAAAATGTATTTTTTTTTTTTGCTAAATAGCTGGGAGAGAGTAATACTCATCTTGCTAGAAAGACAGCAGCTGTCAACACTACCAAACATGTCAGTGCCAACTCAAAGCATTGGGCCAATATGCAAAGATGTTACCATGTGAATTAACTAAATACATTGCTTTTCATTAACTCGATTGTCAAAGCTATTGACATAATTTATCCTAAACTTAGAAGGAACACCAAAATTAGGTTTTAATGCCTTTATTTAAGTTTCTAATATACTTCATACTAAAAGTTCTGCAGGGCTCTCTTGTATGCCTACATTTTACTTCTGTCCTCCATTTTGTTCTGAATAATCTTCTAACAAAACCCAGTCAATAAGCAAACCAATTTTAGGCAGCTGTAGGTGATTAAAGTGTTGCTTTCTTCACCATACTGCTCTCCTGCAACTAGAGTATTTTTACAAAACTTTTGCGGTGATCAGTGCCCTCTCCAGTCCAAACAAACATCTTCAAGCAGCTTCTCAGAAAGCTTGTGAGATGACATGGAAAGAAGCATTGAGAATGGTCCTTTAAACACACACAAAAATACCAGATACTCATATAGCAACAGTCCCACTCAGTCTCAGTGCTTGTACAAGATCAGATGATGAACGAAAGGTGGCTAGTTGAAAATGAACCTCTGAAAGCGGAAGGTGCTGCTGATCCGTGAAGGAGACTGCAGATGTGGTACTGCCTCCATCTATTAAAGGAACAAGTACGAGCAAGTGGTTAAAATCAGCACTGGATCAGTCACTGAAGTAAAACTTGCTACAGTGTCTGGCTTGTGAAGAGAACGTGTCCCCACTGGCAAATGGCTGCCTCCTTCTGGATATGGGTCTTCATCTCCAGCTGCAGGAGAGGAGCAGCACAGGATGTCTGAAACTGCCTGGCTCGAGGAAACTTTGCTAAGGAAGAGTGGAGCCTGGTTTCTCTCTGCCTTGCTTCCTGAAAAGTGAGAAGAGGTTTGGGGCTGATGACAGAAATCCCCACCGCAGGGCAAGAGTTCACCTACGCAGAAGACACAATTTCTTTGGAGTAATCCCAGATTAGAGCACAAAGCCCAGTGTGCTGGGCAGTCGCTACAGACATCCTCCCAAATGAAAAGTGCAGTTTTGTGACCTGTCTCCTGCAATACAGACACAGGGAGAAAGATAAATTTTACGTGAAAAAAAAAAAAAGAAAAAGAAAATTCTCAAGCACTCATTTGTTCCATTAGGGAGAGGATGAAAAATGAACAGCATGTGGTAGATATTAGTCATGTTACTTAGTGCACTGCTTAACTGCCTTTTTTGGATGCTGTGGTGGCAGGCATGTTGCTAAAACTTGTATAATCTGTTTTGAAAAGTCACCTTAAAAAGAAAATGGGACTATTTTTTCTTTAACGCTTTCCCATGAGTGAATTAAACACTATTGCTAATTACAAGATGTGTGACTGAAACTAAGAGCATGTGAGAAGTCGTCACAGGAGTGAAATGGGAAGTTGGGCACAGATGAGAGTGTGGCAATCATTTCTACCCACTGGCGTGGATCATCTCTCCACCCTCCTCCTAATCTTCCTCCTTCTGCTCTTCCTGCCCCCCTTCTTACTCTCCTACTGTTCTCATGTTGTGAATTCTTCCATATGCTTCTTGTTTTTACATTTCCTCTCTCTCCTGGGGTTCATAGTCAGCCTAGTTCATCATCTTCAAGCTCCTTCTCTTGAAATACAATTTTTCTGAGATGTTTTCAAGTGATAAATCATGGGATGCTGCATCTGGGTAGGGTATCTCTGGCAATAAATAATTTTTATGAGTTATCAGTTACTGCAGGTAAGAGAAGAAGTAATTGAGTCTAGCTCCAATGCAGAATTTTATTTTGCTGATCATTTAATTCTCCCTTACCTGCTCACAGAAAGATAATACTATGTTAAAGTAATTCGTAGTCTTTCAAACACCAGTTTCCAAAACAGCACATGGCATGATTAGGAGATTCTTGATATTAATATTTTACCGCATACCTGTGGGAAAAATGTATTCTATGCAATTTGAAGTAGATGTCTGTTTGTCTGAGCAAACAAAAGCTTCATTTGTTCTGCCTGCTATGGCAAACCAAAACCCCAGCAGTACCCCCCAAATCTAGTTCTTTAGCTGTGCTATGAATGCAGGGCCAAGGCTGTTGGAACTGCCAGAGTCCAATTCAGAGGAAAAAAAGGCTGATTAGCAAAATTCACTTTGTGGAATAATGCGGCTGGGTGTCAGGGCTGCTGTATTAGTGTTGCCAGCTAATGGAAGGGAGGAGCTGGCTGCGGCTGATACATTACAGGAAACTGTAGTGAAAACGGAGGGTGATGGAAAGAGAGGAAATTAGGTGCTACTGCAGCTGTGATTAGTAAGGAGAAAATATGTAAAGCCATGTATTGGTATTTCCTTTGATATGTCTTCCTCTATGGCTCCCCAGACGGGAGCATCTGCACAAACTCTCTCGCTCTTACTACCAAGATTACAACAGCTGCTGTGAGAATTGCATTTTTTTTTTCTTCCAGCAAAAAAAATAAACCTTCAGTCAGCCCAGTTACTTCTACCAAGTATTACACAAGGTTTAAATGCCTACATAGATTGAACAGATAGCATTCCCTGAATATTTATCAACAGAGTGCACAATGGTAGAATGTATGTGCTGAGCTTTTTTGTGAGTTTTGTGTAGTGTTGCAACTTGAAATATGACAAAACACTAAAGTAAATATTTTCTGAAGTTTAGAAAAAGTTCATCTGTCTTTTATTAAGATGAACTCTTCCCTTTTCCTCAGTTTACTGCAGTGTTGGTGAAGACTAAGATTCTGGATCGGCAGAGGTGGTTACTGCTTGCGAGCCACAAGTAAACGTAGCATATGCAGCATTAATTAGCATGCTCCTGATCTCATCGTGGTCCTGGTCTCATCCTGGTCCTGCTTTATTTTTTTCCCCTCCAAGTATGACAAAATAGGCTGCACACAGAAATCCATAATACTTCCAGCAGGATATTGCAGTTGCTCCTCAAAGCACACTAGCTCCTGGAAACTGCACAGCACACTTTGCATAGGGCTTATCATATACCTGGTGTGAAACACCTGTACATGCAACATGATCACAGCCTAACCTTCACCGTTGGGTCATCTATTCTGCGTGTCAAATGTGGCTGTGCAGACACGGGCCTCAGTGGGCCGACTCCTGGAAGCCTGGTAGGGTGAACTTGATGTGCCTTTTAGACTCTGTATTTTGGGAGTGTGTATCCTGAAAGAAATTGAGCTGCATGCTATTCTCCCAAGCGTTTAAATTCTTCAGAAGCTGTAATACATGAAAGGAAATTGTAACCAGGAGGCTAAAGAAGCCTAGATAACCATCTGCAGCTTAATCACACAGCAGACCCAAGGGCACCTCCAGAGCCACCAAGAGTACTGCCTCGGGAATCTGGGGAGAAACCAGATGCTTCTCTGTGCGGGAGAAATCTTTGCCACTTCCACCCCTCAGGCTTCTCTGTGTTTGCAGAGAAAGCTGCATTGGGGCCAATACACCTGCAGCGCCCCTCTCTTAAAATATGCATAGTATTAGAAGACCTCTCAAGTTGAAGCGCAGAAAATAAAGGAATAAATTGTTCAGTAACTGAAAAATGAAATTATATCTTTGGAACTACAGCTCTCACTTCTGAAAGATTGGTTAAATAGAAAGACAATGGAACTGTCAGGCTTCTTTCCACAATAAAGTAGCATATGAGGCAGGCAAAGCTTCCAAGAAACATTTGGACATGCTCTGATTGTTTCTAAAAGAACACAGATTGGAAAGAAGGTCATTCTTTGGTTAGTGAGGAATTTTATCACCATTTAGTTCATATGTATGAATTATATCCAGTTAATAATTAAGTTTCACGCTGCTTTCTTTTTGTCTGTTAATGTCTCACTGAGAGGAGATGATTCTTATATTCCTGAAAAGAGCTCTGGTAAGAATAAGAGCTGAGGTTTGCTCCAAATATCAAAGATGAAAAACACCTGTGCTATGTAAGTGTTTAATCCTAATTCCCAGTCTTTGAGTTTGCTTTCAAATCCAACTTCATCCCTTTACATCCCATGCCAGCCATTGGGCTCCTACAGCTGGGTAGCCAGGACCTGCCCACACACCACTCGTTTCCGCTCGTTGCAGTGCCGCCTTTTCCCCAGTTCTCTCTCTCCATTCACATTCCCTCTCAGCTATGCAAAGGTCTCAGATGGTGATCATCGTGCATATCCTTAGCTTCTTTGACCTTGGTCTCATCTCTGATTTTCACTGTGCACGCTTCCAGGCTGTTACCTGCTTTCTGCTGTTTTCTGTTACCTGCTGTTACACTGCCTAGCAAAATATAAATCTTCTTTCCAAAAACGCAGTCCCAAAAAGTGTAACTAACTCAGACTTGTTATTGAATCTGAAATCAACCCAGAACAGCTATTTAAAATAAGAGAATGGCTTTTTATCATGTTATGAACTGCCCTGCACCTCTTTTTAGGTTTGCAGGTTGTTCATGAGTAACTTATTCCTTTGAATTTTTGTTAAAGATAATTTATTAATTCATATTTGATCTATGAATCACACAGTAAGCTAGCTGTTTTATTCATAATATGAGAGGTACCGCTGTCTTTCAGAGATCTGTGAATTCCCTCTTTCCTTAAGATTATAATGTTACTATTCATGTTTCTTCACCCACAGTTTTCTACAAAAATGCTCTAAGATTACTTAAGCT
Source organism: Crypturellus undulatus (assembly GCA_013389825.1). Taxonomy (NCBI): domain Eukaryota; kingdom Metazoa; phylum Chordata; class Aves; order Tinamiformes; family Tinamidae; genus Crypturellus; species Crypturellus undulatus. The sequence continues at coordinate 958,478 of VWPW01011999.1, read as the reverse complement.
GATGAATCTTCTACAGAAAAATCTAGAAATTCAAAGGTCAAAATACTTTTGAAAGCAGATTTCATAAAGCTTCACTCATGTGCTCTGAAATGTTTCCTTGAACAATGTACAAAAGACTTTAATCCAAAATGAAACAGAAACATTAAATAAAACTGAAGTGCATTAGGAGCAAAGGAAAGCATTTCAATTGTTAGAGAAAAGTTCCCTTGAAGAATTTCATGAGATAGAAATGCATAAACATTGCCTCTAACATTTGGCCATGTTGTATCTGATACCCTGAATTGCTGCAGGACCAGAGGCCAAGGACTTATCTCGGGACATATGGAAATTAAAATGTCTTCAGATATATATGGGAAACATCTCTGAGAAGAGAGTAGAGATTTATGGGCTAATGTTGCTTCCTGCATAAAACCAAAATCTTTTCTGCAGCAATTGCCCTTATCCTGGACATCCTTATCTTGGCTTTGATCTGCTCAAATTTCAATGCAAAACATGCTTTTCGTGTCCTGTGCATTCAGAATAAAAGGTGGGAATAAAAGGTTCCGTTGCTGTTCACAACACAAGCGAAGGGTTGCTCTCGGCAGAAAGCCTGCCGCGTCCCAGCACCAAAGATGGGTCTATCACTATGCACTATCAGCGAGCTGATGATCATCAGCTTCCGACTGAAATGCTCTAAGTTCATATAACTAATAAGTAATAACTTTGGCATTAAATTCAAATGTTTGTCTCTAAGGCTGATAGCACGTGATTCACGACCTTTCTGAGCTCGACGATCCATCTTTCTTAACTCTCCCTCCCACTTGCTGTCTCAAGAGCAGCCTGCACTACCTCTCAGGAGCACTATGTCATATTAGCAAAGAACTCATCACTTAAGCTCTGTTAACTCGCAACACTCATGCAAAATGAAGGACAATGTTTTTATGACCTGTTCAGATCTGCTAAAAACATGGGCTCAAATCTACTTGCTGTAAAAGTCAAGGACAATATGCTCATCTAAGATTGCAAGCTTTATTTCCAGCTAAAGCTGAAGACTTTAAAATATGTTTTTTCTCAGATTTTTGTGGAAGATAGTGCTGTTGTACTCAGAAATAATTCTCTATTGCAAGAATTAATCTCCATTTAATTTGGATTGATTCACATTCAGGGCTTCATCTGAGCAGAATCTGTATTTCCTAAGATAAATAAAAGCTCAGGAGGATGTGAGGGAATGTATGAAAAGTGCATTTTTGCCACTGCCTGATAGACAGGAACAAGAAGAGTTGAAGTACATCTCAGAATATGGACTCTTATTTTGAACTTGCTTCAGAAGATGTATTAAGATGTATTACTTAAATAAATGTCTCTTACTACATAGCCATTAAAATATTTGGTTTTTTTCCCCTGCCTTTAAGACAGAAAGCTAACAACAAAACCACCCCCTGGCAAGTCATCTCTGTACGCATCGGGTCTGGTAGCAACCTCATGAATGAAACACCTTGGCCTGTTCCCTCGGCGCTTCCTGCTGGCCCCAGCGGCAGGAGGCCGTAGGATGGCGTCACCCGGGCAGGGCTTCATGGGCAAGTGCTCAGTCTGCACTGCTCCTCCTGAATCCAGTCAGTTCTCTGACCCAGCGTGGGAGAGCTGTCTACGCACCTGCGAGGAGGCGGCGGGGAGGCCTGCAGAGGGGCCCAGCGCTGGCAACGGGGCGGTTTTCCCACAGGGTGCTGCTGCTTGGGGCAGCGCTCTCACTAGCAGCAAAACTTGCTGGTTTCGCTTGCTCATATATTCATGTTTGCATCTCAGTATCCAAAGGGGGGAAGGGAGAGTGGCGNCTTGCTCATATATTCATGTTTGCATCTCCAAAGCGGGGAAGGGAGAGTGGCATGAGTCATCTGGCTACCAGTCTTGCTATTAGATGTGCTGTCTTCAGGCTGAGAAAAAAGTTAATCCCCTCCCTCCCCTCACAGTGTTGATGTCTTCAATAAATATGGCAGTTTCACCTGAACAGGGTAATTTTTTTCAAGGCAGTAACACGTTTCAAGCACTTAGAAAGGTATGTTTGAGTCTTGCTTTTTCTATTTGGGAGAGCAATATTGTAATGCAATCATGTGGCAGCTCTCACCCGTCTCTCAGCGTTAATGACTGATGTCTGAAGGAGGAAAATGCACCAAGGTTTTTCTGCCCTGATACACTTTTCGTGCTTCTGCTGCATGGCATGAAGCAGTGCAGGGTGCTAAGGCAACCTGTATTTGTTTTGCTCAGGGCAGCAGAGCCCAGAGAATAATGCACACCTGCCCCTGCGTTGCTCCTGTTCTGCCAGCGTCCTGCCGCCCTGCATGGGCACAGCGGCCCACGGCACAGGGCACTGCGGTAAATACGGTGCTGTAAAACCACAGCAGTCACACAAGTATGCTCTAGGTCCCCTTCAGCTACTGTATTCCCTAGCAGGACTGAGGACATCCATGAGGAAGAGACTCAGCCACTTGGGGATGTTTACAAGGCTGCTTAGGAGAACAAAATTGAATGTCTCTACCTGGCTTTATTTCTCGTGCTGTGTGCGTCCTGTTACATGGGGATGCGTCAGAATGCGGTACGTGGCGTGAGGCTCTCTACCCTGCTGGCACTGCAGGGTCTGTCAGGCTGCAGAAGTAGCTCTCTCAGGTCAAACTCGAGCAAAATAAAAAAATATCAGCAACCGACTCGGGGAACACAGTACAAATTGCTGTATTGTCTGTGAGCAAGCAAGTCAGCTGGGACATCTCTACTCACAGAAATGCAAAATCCTAGCAAAACAGCTGGTAATTTTGCCTGCCTCATATCTAATCTCTATGAAGTGAGGAACTGACTTTCATTAGGCAGGTGAAAGAAAAGTTAAAATTTTAACATTATATGTTTAATTGCATCTCTTTTACATTAGGTTTCGTATGACAGCAGGGGTTTTGTATGACAGAACCACCTTTACAGACACATACATTCTTAATGTGCAGTGTAGCCAAATGAAAAATTGGCAGTAAAAATTTGAAAATATCTGGAATCTTTTGCATTAGCAAAGGATTAATTTTGCTTGACTATATTTCATTTAATTTTCTTTAGATACTTTGAATTATAAAACTTAAATAAAGTCTGATGGGGGCTTTTTTCTTCTACATTTATAATTTTGAAGAGAAAAAGAAGTATGGGGCTTAAAAATATACAAATTAATGAAAACACTGAAGCCCATATTTCACTGAAATAACTGGCTATGGAAGTACCCGGAACTGTTGCAAAAATTGAATTAAATAACAAGTATATAGTAACACATTGTGACTGGGTTATATTTGTGACTGAAAATGATAAAAATGGGCTCTTTTTGTAAAAGAATGCCTATCTTGGAGTTTGTATCTTCAGTCTTCATGCATGCAATAGAAATGGGAAGGAACTCTTAAAATACATGTAGTGTTTTTTTTTTCTTCAGTTAAAGCTTTGTTTTATTATACTGGAAACTTAACGAGCTCCTGCATGTGGTTATCTCAGCTGCAGCCCAGAGCTTCCCATTCTGAAAAAGGACATTGTGGTGCCACAGAAAGGACTTTATGGCACTGTAATAAAACTCCTGTGGTAGTCATTCTGTTACAGCCATGAGAGTCTAATATTACAGGAGAAGCAGAGTTTGTAGGCAGTGTCAATATCTTTTATTAGACTAACCAAAAATAACAAGGGACACTGGACCCAACCTGAAGGTGTCTGAAATTTTGTCTATTTTTATCATTTAATTCTATCGGTTGCTCTAGTAAGCTGTTAAACTTTCCAATAAAACTCAAGGCAAAGCAGCACTCTTCACTGATTTAGAAAATAGCAAAAATACATTTATAAGTTTCCTTTTCAAGCAGAATCTCTTCAGCTTCATCAGTAGACACATTGCAGAGAAGCCAAATTTCTTTCAAGGTACAGCACAACAGCCCTTTTTAACTGAGTTTAAGAAAAGAAACTCTTTCTTTGGAATATGAATAAAAAAAGGAATATTTATTTCAAGTCAAAATAAAATGCCCCTTTTCTCTTGACACCAAAGATCAAGAGTTTTATTCTGAAGGGTGATATTTTTTGTGTCTGTGCAAGAGCAAATAGTGTGATATCATATAACTGAATGTGTTACATCGGCCTGCTGGTCCCTAAATTACTGCAGCTTAGAATAGATGAGTCCTTACTTGTATTCACAGGTTCTAATCAGTGTTGATTTACCTTTAATAAAAAAAATAGAAGATATGAAAATATATCAACAAAGACTCACAAGCTCATAAATATCTTTTAGCACACTTAAAAAATAGCCTTTAAAGAAAACACAGGGAAAAAAAATGTAGTTCTGCTTCTCTTTTCTGTCTTTAGCACCGAAAAGAAGTTGCAATATTGTAATGACAGTTTTATGTGTGCCTGTGATAAACAACCTGTGCTAGGCTGTGGTCAAGGAAGTGGTTTTCTGTTCCATATAGCAGCAGGTACAATTAGACTCGAGAGTTTCTGTAATACTGAGAAGTCAAAGTAAGTTCAAAATTAAGTTGCCAGAGTTTCATCTTTTACCCTATGAGACATCTACCTGGCCCTAGCCAAGCAAAGCAAGACACAGCTCTTATTTGCTTGTAGCAATTTTCACTAAATGCTGCTTAGTTCCCAAATCGAAATACCCTTAGATTATTATTGTGTTCCCCATCCTAATCATTACCAAGTTCGTGAAGAACTTGCCCCTATCCGGAAAATTTACAAATACTTTTGTCACCATTTAGCGCCCAAGTATGTCTGTCTCTATGCACATATCCCTTTCACCAGGATTCAGCCCCAATATTTTACTCTTTCAAGACTGTCCCAGTTCAGCTCTGTTATGCTTATTTGCGCTTCTAATGGGCCACAGTAAAACCATAATTTGCACCTTTTGAGAGAGGAAATTCAGAGGCAAAATGAGAAAGGTGTTACTGTTCAAAAGCTGTCAAAATAGAAACTTAATCAGAGAAATCTGTATGAAAGGGAACGTGGGACACTATGTGATGACAGCCTCTTGTTACTGTGCCTGTGCACAGCATGGGGCTTCTGGATCACACTTCTGATGCAGCTGAGCCGTACTCGCTGCTTCCCAGGTGTCTGAGCGAGGCACTGCAATCTCTTCATCATTCTGCCGCCTCTGTAATGTGATCAAATCCAGCCTTCTCTTTGTTATTTCCTTTTTTGTTTGCTTTGCCCCGCAGTAATTTGCTAACTGCAAAGGAGGCAAGTGCTTTAACAACATACAAACCTGCTGCAAGTGAGTCGTACTTATCAGATGTGCCGGTAGTGAATCATGCTGACAGATTGGAACTGTTTACCTCAAACAAACTGTCAGAAATGTTCAGCACCGAGCCGAAGCATGGAAGAGGCTTTCCAGTACACATGCAGCTCACACCTAACCCAGCACAGCATTTGCATCTCTGCATATTTCATAAAGGCATCGCATGTATGTTTGCATGTAACATCCTGAACACGCTGTTTACAAAGACACTTGGTATCTCATGCAGGGAGGCAATTAGGCGGCAATGCAGATAAGGGGCCAGGAGCTCCTTGTCTTGCTGGCTGTGCCCGCAGAGCGGGGCTGCAGGAGCTGCCGCGCTGTCAACAGCGCTACGGCTTTCGGCACTCCCTCGGCCTCGTGCCGTGCTCCAAGCCGTTGCCACCAGCCCGTGCGGCTGCTCAGGTGGGACCATGGGGCCATGCAGCTGGACTGCGGGAGCACAGCCCCATCTGGCCGTATGGTCATAGCACCCACATGCCTGAAGCAAGTAATGCTGAGCTGACCTTGCTTTACACTGCTGAGAAGTTTCCTCCTGCATGTGGGAGCTGCCTACAGGGATCTTGCTTTTCTTTCTCTGCTTCAGCCTGTTTGTTGTGGTTCTAAGTCTAGGTTCTTTCCATAGCAGTTTTAGAAATGTTTTTAGACTGAGTTTATTGAAGCGGTACTTTCCTTCATCATCAGCGTTTCTAAAATCATGAGCATGTGTCATACAGCTATGAATCCTGATTACAACTCCCCTGTACCAGCCTCAGAGAGCACACAGGGCTGTGTGTTGCAAACTCAACATGGTCTCTCCAAAAGAACTTACACTGAGCTGGTTCTGTTTCTGTGCTCTCAANGCAAACTCAACATGGTCTCTCCAAAAGAGCTTACACTGAGCTCACAATAAAGTCCCTTATTTGTTTTAAAGAGTTCTTAAAATAGCTAATAACTATACTAAATAATAGGTAGAAATATTTCTAGCTTTGTGCAGTATTTCAGCTTCATAAACGCAGAAGTGATGTGTCACTTGCCAACTCCAAATGAAACTGCGTCTTCTGTTATCTGTCCCTAGTAACTGTATCTAGAGCACAGGAGCAACGTGAGTGCTACTTGCAGTCTCCTCTGTAAGATTTGTAAAGCATGTTGGATTCTTTGAAAACCATTGCATATACAAAAGGTCATTGGCATAGACACAATTCACATAGATATATATGTAATGTATTCTTACATAATCTCACATAATTTTGTACTCATCACTGAAATAAGTATTTTTTTTTGTATAAAATAGTTAAAATCTTTTAAAATTAATAGTTGATGCAATTGTGCAGGAATAACATAACAGCTAGCACTGCCAATTAAGTGTTTCATCGACTAAAGGATTATTTACTTTTTTTCTGCAAAATTCCTTGCTGAAGACAANTTGTGCAGGAATAACATAACAGCTAGCACTGCCAATTAGTGTTTCATCGACTAAAGGATTATTTACCTTTTTTCTGCAAAACTCCTTGCTGAAATGAAGACAAAAAATGAAACTTTAAATGAACCAAATTACATAGTTGGTGTTTGTCCAACAGCAGTTGTAGTAGTTCAACATGGCAAATAAAATACATAAAAAGAAAGGCTAAATTTGTACTGCTATTGTACAAAACCTTGCAATCACCCTCAGGAGAGACTTTATTTTTCATATAGAAGAATCATTCACGTAAAGTCACTGGATTTGTGCTGAAGTGGCATGGAAGCTGCACACAAGGCTGTGAGAGACTGATTCTCCAGTCACCTTCAGCCTGAAACTTTAGGCACATTCTGGCCACAGGAAAGTGGGAAAGCAAGTTGGTTTGGACTTTCTCCTTGCTCTATGATGCTAATGCAAAGTGTAGATACCTCAGACACACTCCCTTCTTTGCATGTTTTATGAATTACTATAAAATGACTTGTCTTCAGGTGCTGCAGTGGAATGGTTTCTGATGCTGTTGCAGAGTTCTGTGTAGCAGCGCTTTGTGGGGCAACAGCTTCTGGGCTCGGTGCTGAAGCCGCTGACCACGCTGCTTGCAGAAGTGTTATGGTCTCTGTGGAGTCTGCTTGTCGGGAGCACTCTTCCTGGCACAGTGTTCCGCGGCGCCACCTCTGCACACACTGTCAGGCCCTCTGAACTGTGTTTGGAGATAAAATGACCTGGGTGAGACCAAACTTGTTAAGAAATACTATTAATGATGTTACAAATGTGTTGATTTAATGGTTCCATCTTTTTTTTCTTCTCGCTGATACCCGACGAGGCAGCGTCTTTATTCACCCGTAGGATACCATGGTAGACTGTCTTTATCATTAGTGGAGTACAACTGAAAACAGGGCTTCAAAACAAAAAGGGTTGAGTAATATATAGCTAATACCTGCCCCCTTAGTCTCTTTATAATATTTTAATAATATTTTAAATCTATCAGTTTGGGTGGAATATTTCAGATCTAGACAGTGTTTGAGATGACAGAAGCTGTTCATAAAAAAAGAAAGATTCTCTGAGTCATGGATCTCTTTTTCCAAGAAAAGACCATAAGCCCAGGGCCTGTCTGGCCCCTGGTTATCAGGTCATGTGAAACACAGAAAAAGAAAGATTCTCTGATTTATACAGATATAAACCCATACCTGGTTCCCTAGAATTGCTTCTTTTTCAGACAAAACAAACTTTCTTGCAACTAACTGAAGGTGACACATTTCACATTCTGTTCGTAGACTCCTGCAATTGTCATTTTTCGCATGTTCTGTAAACGCTTAAGTCTCCCTCCCCCCTCACTTCCCCAGCACCATTAGAAAGTAGCATTCTGCTTTCCTGTGTTGCTATGACAACATTGACACTTGCCTTTTGAAGGCAAAATATGTGGCTTCCTTCCATATTTTTGTCAGAGAGCTCTTCTGTTAGAGGGACACGCAGGAGAATGAAGGCCATCGCCGACACAGCTTTAAACATCAACTTTCTTTCTTAAAATGAGTCCCTGACCCTTACTTACCTGTGCTCTAATCCATGCTTCCTCAGAGTAACCCCTAGGACACTTTACCCAATTTAGTCTTCCTTCTTCCTGCTTAATGCAAGAGAAAATTGAAGGAGGAACAGGGAACATTTAGACTTAAATCCCTCTCCTACTTTCTCTTCTGCAACCAAAAAGACCACTGGCAAATCCCCAGTGTCTTTCAATTTTAGGGCAGCTAAAGAGCAACTAATGGCAACTCATTCGAGAGAGGGAGAGAGCCTAATGGAATCAAAGATTAAGAAAGGATGCATGCTGCATTTCCAAATAATTAGCAAAGAGAAAAAAATCCTTTCCATCACCTTCCAGCTGACCAGAGGAATGTTTTGTGAATGAAAACACTACAAAATATAGGAATTAATGCTTGCACCTAAGCGGGTGGTTATTTGGGCAGAGAGGGCTGGGGGACCACAGCTCCCAGCAGGTTCCTCAGCCTTCCCACCTTCACCTTCCTCAGGACCCCTCTGTGACTTTCTGTGTCACGAGTAGCCCAGCCGACCTGTGCTGCCCTTCCCATCTCTGGAAGCTGTTGAGAAACAGCTGATCTACAGCAGGGCCAGAAAAATTTGCCTCTAACAGCAAAGCCTCTGCAAGAGGTTTTGAAACAATAGGGTCCTAATAGAAGCACCAGGAGCTAAAAAATCCCTCCTTTCCCTGAGTCCCTGGCTCTCCTAAGAAAGCCATGGACCTGATTCAGATCTATCTTACAGGTTGCACCACTCTGGAACATAAAAACTGGCAGAGGAATTGCATTTCCTCAAAGCAGCAGAGGCAGGCGGGCTTACTTGATGCTTATTTCAGGCTTTTTACACATCCTGCAGCAGAAGATATGTGGCAGGTAGTTCTCTACAGTTGTAGCAGTTGTTAGGCGATCTGAACTGCCTTTCCTTATCCATGTAGTGTAAGCATTGTCCTTGGTTTAACCAGCTCTGTCAATGGACCCCTGCAACATGTCAGATAAAGTTTGTGCTCTCTGAACACTGCTGACAAGATGCTAAAAAACATCAACAGACTTTGAAACGAACACATTTGCAGTTAAAAAAAAAATCCCAACATGTTGCACTTAGATAGTTTGGGTTGTTAATATTGTTAATACAGTTCTCATTTTTTTTTCTTTTTTTAAATAAGGCCTTAAAATAGTGCATCAAACTCCCTGTAGTAATAGCTAAGTCACATAAGAATTAGGAAACTCCAATATTAATCTAGCTTGGAAGAGTATTCCACGAGTTCAAAGGGAACTCCTCAGGATCACCGGTGCTTCTCTTTTTACAGAACTGATCTCTGTATTTTCAAGTATTTCCCCATCACTACCACTTTCAAAAATATCCCTCAAGGGTTCTTACTGAGGCTAGAAGAAAGATAAATATACTGAAAAATATGGACAAAGAACAAACATCATTTATAACACTCTGATGAGTCAAGTCAAGTTCCAGACATACTTTTGGTAGAGAACTTCATTGTGTTGTCTATTTACTATCCACGCTAACCGTGGACAAGCAACCACGCAAAACAGAGAAGAGAGGCTGCCTTTTGGGGAGCCCAAGAGCTTCCATTCCCAAAGGCCCCAGGGTGAGCACCGCATTCCTTAGCTCCAGGCTCATGGCCCTGGGCTGTTCCCGGAGTCACAGCTATCGCTCCCTGGATCCGCTTTGTGGTATCTGAGGGTACCGGTACCCTCTGGATCAGGCATCAGAACACCTCTAGGTGTTCTATGTTATTTTTTTTTTCGAATGAGGATGTACATTAGAACTGAAACAACAATTAAGCCACAGGAATGGAGAACAAAAANTTACTGAGGCTAGAAGAAAGATAAATATACTGAAAAATATGGACAAAGAACAAACATCATTTATAACACTCTGATGAGTCAAGTCAAGTTCCAGCCATACTTTTGGTAGAGAACTTCAGTGCTTGTGTTGTCTATTTACTATCCCCGCTAACCGTGGACAAGCAATCACGCAAAACAGGGAAGAGAGGCTGCCCGTGGCTGCCTTTTGGGGAGCCCGAGAATTTCCATTCCCAAAGGCCCCAGGGTGAGTGCCGCGTTCCTTAGCTCCAGGCTCATGGCCCTGGGCTGTTCCCGGAGTCACAGCTATCGCTCCCTGGATCCGCACCCTCTGGATCAGGCATCAGAACACCTCTAGGTGTTCTGTGTTATTTTTTTTTTCGAATGAGGATGTACATTAGAACTGAAACAACAATTAAGCCACAGGAATGGAGAACAAAAAAAAAATCTTCTTTGAAACTTCACTAAGCCTTATAACAAATGTACAGGACTTAAATCTGTTTTCCTATTGATTATTAATTAATGCTACTGGAAATGTGGGCGTCAGACAGACATTACTAAAATAAAGCAGTTTTGGCTGACATCATTGACAGACACCGTGTAAGTGCCGGGGAGACTGTTCCCCAGTAACACGAGGAGGCAAGGGGCAAGGCAAGCAGCGCAGGAGGCTCCGGCCAGCCAGACTTGCCAGCTTTGGGAAAGCTCTTCCTTCCTCGCGCCGCTTCTGCGCTCGCTGGGGAGCAGAAGGCAGCTCGGCACTGGGCAGGAATCTGCGCAGCCCCGAGTGCGTCGATGGCAGAAGCTGGTTTATGCCCGTGCAGCTGCAGCAGAGAGGCCCGTCACGATTCCACCATGCCTCCGTCCTGCTCCCTCTTCTCCAGCGTGCTTTTATGTCTCGGCACAGATTGACTGTGACACATTTATCTCCAGCAGCGTTCCTCTGCAGCGGGGGATTCTTTGTTGTGAATTTATGGCTGGATTATACCCCTCTTTAGGCAACCTAGCAGGACCAAGCAGCTGTAACACATGGTCCTCACAGCACTTGCATGCTGGAAGCAGCGCGTGAGTGATGGGCAGGAATCGAACCCAGGCTCTCTCATGTTTTGTCACAACAAAGCCCTCTAATGTGGTAAAAAAATATTGGGCAACACCCTTCTCCCTGAGGTAAGCAGTTTTAAAGCTCATGTTTCAGCCAAGCATTGTAAGAAAAAATAAGAAATGTTATCTTCTGAAAGCAGATTCTCAAAGTTTGAGCTGTATGCACCATTTTAGTTTTGCGTTGCATCACTCCTGACGAACACTTAGTTAAAAAAATCCACAAAATAATTTTTCAACAGCCAGTTCTCTATTTTTTACGTCTTCTCAGTGACATTACTGCATGCATGCAAATAAGGGTATATGTATTTTTCCATGGTGCTCTCTCAGCTCATTTTTCTGTCCCAAGAGACCACCCTCAGAACTTTAAGAAACTGTTTCCTAAATCAAATAAATAAAGAAAGAATTTGGGCTAGATACAGGAAGGATTATAGCTTTTTCTAAATTCCCGGATCAGAAAGTGCTAGCTACAGTACGGTCATCGTGACCACAAAACTCCAAGTGCATGAGGCTAAATGAGCTGTGCTTGGAGTCCTTATGAAACATAAATAATAAGATGCTACATCTTTGAGCTCTGTGCTAAATGCTTATCTGGAGTCACACACGTGGCTAGAGAGGCCACACACAGAACAAACATAAGCATTTAGGGTGTTTTATTTGCTCTTTCATTTTTACCAATATTTTGTCTGTTTTTAAGACCCAACTTAAAACATGAGCCGTGGAAAATAGCTTAAAGCCTGACATTCTCTGTGACAAGAGCTCCGTTGATTTTCGCTCTAAATTTCCTTTAATTAATTTCTACTTCTGAACTGTAGTACTGTATGACATGTTGACTGATTTCACTCCATCACTAGCCTTAGTTCTGCACATATTTATGCACGTGATGAACTTTGTGATCACAAGGAATCTGAAAGGAGTGTGCTAGAGGCCAGTGTTTTGGGGATCCACAGCTCAGGGTTCACAGCCTTCCAGTGTCTGTTGATGCAGGCAGTTATAATCTCTTCATCATAGAANATTTCCTTTAATTAATTTCTACTTCTGAACTGTAGTACTGTATGACATGTTGACTGATTTCACTCCATCACTAGCCTTAGTTCTGCACATATTTATGCACGTGATGAACTTTGTGATCACAAGGAATCTGAAAGGAGTGTGCTAGAGGCCAGTGTTTTGGGGATCCACAGCTCAGGGTTCACAGCCTTCCAGTGTCTGTTGATGCAGGCAGTTATAATCTCTTCATCATAGAAAATGTTACCATTTCTAGTTTGTCAAACGGGATGTGCTCCTGTGGGTAACCAGCATGCGCTGAGGTCTATGACATGGGCATGGAGGTGCACACCTCTGTATTTTTCCATATTTTCGTCATAATGCAAGAAATGCATTAAACAAGGTAGAAAGGGTAAGGTGATTTGGTAGAGCAGAGCAGAGCTGCACTAGCTGTGCTAGAGGAAGCAGGTCTTTCTAAAGCAATAGTGTTATTTCCAATGTGCTAAGTGGGAACTCATAGTTTAGTGTCATTCAAAGCCTTGGTTTTAAGCAAGAGCACTAGAAGGAAGTGAGTTTCATGGTAAGTTACTTATGCAAAAAAAGATAAGCAATTAATAAATCGCAAGGGTAAGATTAAATTAGCAGCAGAATAATTACTCTTTGAGCATAGGAAAATTTTAATACTCAAATAAATGCTCACTTAACTGTCATTCTTACAGATGGCAGTGCACAGATGACCTTAGTGTCCAACAAAATCCAGGCCCTCTGCAGAATTCCGGAACAAAATTCAAAACCTGCCCTAATATTTGGCTGAAACTTTCCTCAGTAGTGAGCACCAAAGAAAGTTGTGTCTGCTCTTAGCATTATTATTGCCCCTAAAAATCGTAACAGGTGGAAAGTAAATAAATATGCAATACTGTCTTGTAAAATCATGAGTCTCCTGCATTTTGTAGCCCATGCAAGGGCTGTGCTGGCTCTTTAGGAGGGCCTCATCCTGATAATCAGTGTAGTCCATCTAGTGAAGTGCCACTTTCCCGCTGCGAGGAAGCGCAACTCCCCTTACTGCCACAGCCCCCTGCCGACATGTTTTACAACAGGGCCGCAGGAAACCCCTGTGCCTTACTTCTCTTTTCCCCCCGCACACACAGAAATCTTCTTTCCTGCTGCTCTCTCAATTGCACTGAGAACCGTTAAGATGTGCCCTGGCTTTTACCCTGAGCATTGCCCTAATTTTAACCCTGTGCAACGGTTATCTTATTTTTACGCAGATTTTTACAAATGACTCAGCTAGACAGAATGTGAAAGTGTCTGGTAAGAGATTTCCAATAAGCAAATGTCATTTATGTCAAGTTTTTGTCAGAGGCAGAAGGCTGGCAGCTTTGGTTCATTCATCTAAAAACCAAAAGGAATAAATTCCAGTGCTCTGGCTTGCTCTCCTAAGAACACCAGAAGTATAAATGTTGGATTTTGAAATCCTTGTCTCTAATGTCAGACTCATGTTTTCTTGCCCTGAACCCCAGCCCATCAGAAGCCTTTCATGAGAAGAAAAGGAAAAATGCAGTTACGTAAGGGGCAGGCAGCTGAATAAGCATCTTTAAAGCACCCTTCTCCTTTACAGCTAGGATGCTGATACGAGTGTGAGTTTTAAGACCTTTTAACTTTACTTTGTCTTAATGAGTGAAGTTAAAGCCGGAGGCTGTTACGCCAGTATCAGGAGCGCTGTCAGTGAGCACCGTAACCTAATTAGTTTTGATGCAGCAAATCAGCAAAGCCACCGCTGGCTCTGGCCTCTGCCGAGAGCACTCGCACCCCAGACTAACGATGCTGGAGATGCTGTTAGCTGCTCTGTTGCAGAGTTCCAGATAAAATGCGACAGGATGTTGCTGCTCGACTTCGGCCCCGGTTCTCCAGATGGCACTCGCGCTGCCTTGTGGCGAGGCTCACAGCGACGCTGGCACATTTTCTCTGTCAAAATGAAAGTTTCCCAATTACAAAGAGATAACGTGAAGCGACGCAAAGTTAATCTCCCGCATGAAAGGCTGCCAGCCGCGCGGTGCAGCGGGGAAGAGACGCCCCAGAGCGGCCCTGCTCTAAGCGCTGCCGCCGCTGCCGCCGCCGCCGCCGCGCGGGAGCGGCGC
>VWPW01011999.1:887061-944111 GCA_013389825.1 Crypturellus undulatus | reverse complement strand
CCCCCGCGCGGCGCGCGCCGCGAACTGCCCCGCCGCTGCGCGGGGCGGCGCGGTTAGAGCGCGCGCGGCGAGCGGTTTGCGCCGGTGTGGGCGGCGGGTGTGTGTCTGGCCTGTCTGCGTGCACACTGGTTGTAACAGCATGCCGAGTCTCGTGATACACTAATGGCTGCCCTAAATAGCAGTGCGCATTCAATTCTAAATGTTAAGCAGACAGGAAATAGCTTTGGCTGAAGGAATTATTTATCAGAAGGGTGACAAACTATCGTATGCATGTGCACAGCGCCTAGAAAGGCTTCATTCGGAAGGATATCACTGCCAATAGCTTGTCTAAGTGTGCTGACTGTGCTGGACGCATACTCATTTTTCCTCTAGACTAGGGACGGGTTTTTGCTGAGGTGCCAGTAGCTGTGAGACGTCCCAGCTGCCCTCATGGAAAAGGGGAGTTAGGAAAGTAGATCAGGCCCAGGGCAGGCGGGTCTGCATAGACCTGAATGCCTCTTCTTCCCATTCCATCCAGTGGCAATGGGATACTCTTCCAAGTGCCATTAGTGGCACAGAGATAGTGAAAACTTGCTCAGGGAATCTGAAAGGAGATATAAGGGCATTTTCACCGTCTCCAAGTCCCATTTGTTCATGCACCCCAAAATAGCAAATCTGATGGACAGGACTGTCTTATAATTAGAAGATGTACTTTAGGGCCAGGCAGGCAGCTGTCATAGATTTTATTCATACATATGGTTTAAAAATGCACCTCTTCCAGAAGCTATGCCAGAAAGCTCACAGAGCTTACACTGAGAATGGAAGATGGTCAGGGAAAAGACCACAAAGTAGCTATGACACAGTTATTAACTCTGCTTTGCAGAGGACATCATGTGGGTGAATTTTCAACTCAAGATTACTGGGTGCTTGCAGGTTTCTCCAGGGAGCTTCATCAATTGGGAGCAGTTGAGAAGAAAACCAGGAGCTCTTGCTTGTGAGGTGAAGAAATCTACTATGCATGTTTGATTTGGTCAAAAGGGGGAAGGCTTTTTTCCCCCCCAGTAATATTACTTAAAAATAATAACAGAACAGGGCCTGTCATTGCCTATTGTTTGAGCAAGGTGCGTTCTGCCCTTCTTTTTAGCTAAAAGAGAAAGCAACATCATAAGTCTAGCAAGAAATTCAAAGTTACAATGTGATGGAATAAGAGAAGGGCATTTTTTTCACTGTAGTATAGCAGGATCTGAAAGTCTCCCATGCAATTGAAACAAGGTAGAAAGGAGGACACTATGAATCTGATTAAAGTAGATAACTGCAAAATATAAGGAGAGGAAGTCAGAAACTCATGCACAGAAAAATGAAAATATCTAAAGCAGAACAGTTTGGAGGAAGTGATTCTAGTTTCAGATAGGTGTGGATGAAAACAAAGCAGTGTGACGGGAAACGCCTTAGAAGGTGACGTATTTACTGAAAAAAAAAAAGATAGGATTTCAGGGTTTATAGGCTGATTATGTAAGATCTGCAAAACATTTAATCTCTAGCCATCCCTACATAATGAACATTTCTGATTCCCATCTTATCTTTCTGAAAAAAAATGTTTATTTCTTTCTGAAAAAAAAATGTTTATTTCTTTCTCAGCAAGGAAATACAGGTTTGATGTAATCAAAAGTTTGCATGAACACTTGACACTGATCAACGTTATGATAACTGAGTAGCCCCTCTCTGTATTTTAGTCAGGTCAAGCCATGTGCACGTCAGGCTGCACATGCTGATGTTGATAGTTGTGACTGGGAATGTACACATTTCATGGTATCATCCAGATTAGGTGCTTTGATCTTAATGCTGAAAAATGCCTGAATATATTCCCTTTGATATCCCAAAGATACCTTTCTTTTTTAATTTTCATTTTGTGAATTTCAAAATTCCAACTTTTTATTCTGTCTTGAGATGAAAGGAAATTCTGAAATGATAAAACTGTTGTTTATTCATCTCAATGCAGCAGAGAAAAGGGAACCATTGGCTTAAAATCCTGTTCTGTTGCATATCGTTTCTAATAATAAAATTCTTTGGCATGGTTGGAAGTGTGTGCTCACAATTGTTGAGGTGTTAATATACAGGAGGAAGAGAAAACTGAAAATTCCACGCTGTCGCAGCCTTGCATCCAGCAGCCATTGAGTTCTTGCATATTTGTGTGGACTGATCTGACTTATTCTGAATATTATTAAAAAAATGAATGCATAAGCAACTTGTTTTTTAGCCATGAGAATCTAGGGCCAGACCAATTTTTCNGATCTGACTTATTCTGAATATTATTAAAAAATGAATGCATAAGCAACTTGTTTTTTAGCCATGAGATTAATGATTAATGATTAATTGATCTAGGACCAGATCAATTTTTCTTAAATGATTTGTCTCAAAAAGTTATAAATTAGTTACTGTGTCTTTACTTCTCTTGCTCAGCGTTGTACCCTGCCCGTGCATCGCAGAGCAGGCCTGCGTGTGCAGGAAGGTGCCTGAGCTTCAGGTGGCCACGCACGCGTGTGGTGAACTTCCCGAAGCACCACCGACAGAGCTGAATATCGCGCTGTCCCCGCCAGAGCAGGGGCTGCACGTATCTGTATCGACACTGCGATTCATTTTTCCTTCCCCTGAGATTGTCCCTAAAGGAGAAGGGAAACCAGCAGTGGTGGCCCCAGAGCAGCGATGCCCGTGTGCTGAGGAGGGCACAAGGCGAAGGCTGCTCTGCTGCCGAGCGGCGCTGCTGCCTCTGGGCTGGGCCTGGGCAGTCCTTGCTTGGGTCCCACTCCAGGCACCTGCGAGGGAGGCCGTGGGGGATGGAGAGAGGGACGCGGGAGAAGCTGTCGCCGGCGCAGAGCTCCCCTCGCAGCAGGTGGACGGGCACTTCTCTTCCGAGTCAGCTTGGCGCCTCGGCATCACCTGGTTCACGCTCTGCTCCGCTGCCGCACAGCTGACAAAACTACCTGTCTCAACCGCACCTGCCTGGGGCTGGCAGGACTGACCACCGCCACGTTTGCCCCTCTCCGCACTCCTCGCAGCCCAAAGGGCCTGTCACCCTGCCCTGCAGCTGCTGGCTTGCTGCACACTTCAGCCACACGATGTATAGGAGATATAAAATTAGCGTGCTGTTAAAGCTAACAACGTCCTTACATCTGGATACATTTAATATGGCATCTGGTGTCAAGCAAGATTAGATAAGGTTTTCTGCTTAGCTGTGTTTCTTTTCTGCAAAAGGGTATTGTCTCCTGTGCAAACCATGCAGCAACGCTAACGGCGGTTTTGAAACACAGTATGAATCAGCAGTATTTGCCTGTGTGATTCAGGCTGCTTAGTCATGAGCTGGCTCAGGGGCAGCAGACAAGCTCAGGAGCATTTTCAGCGACTGGGTTTTTGAAAACCAAAAATGGCCATACCCCAGATTAACCAATGTGGGCCTGGCAATACAGGCTGGAGCACGGTCTCACTTAAGATTGGTGTCAGAGAGCGAGAGCGCGGAGAGAGGATACGTTAATGCCAACTTCGGGAAAGGCTGCGATGTCAGGATGTTCCCTTGTTAGTTGATGTTACTTGTCCATACTGCTAAGACTTAAAAGTCCTCGCAGAAACTGAACCTGCCCCGACTTACATTTGCGTAGGCCTTAGCGGCACATTCCTGTATGACATATTGCCTCAGTTCACACACTGCCGTCCTTCCCAAACTTTATCGATACCTCTTCCCAAACATTATAAATATGAAAATAATTAAATATAACAGGATTTGTATGTGGAGAGAAGTGTTTTTTTCCATATAGACCTTGAGTGCATTTATGAGTCACATAGTCTAAAAGCTGAGAGAGTTCAAGCACCAGAGACAAGTAACAAATAAAGCCCTAGAAATGCACAACTCATAATGTAACAACGCGTTACTTCAGCATGAAACAGAAATACTCAGTAGAGAGGGAAATCAGCCAGCCACTGAGAGGCAGTAACAGGCTAAAGGGAGTGGAGATAATGTAATATTTAATATGACATCCCTGATAACAAGTCAGGAAGATCTACCCATGCCAGATTTCCAAGACTGTTGGTATTTGAATGCAATGGAGTAGCACTAGGAAGCAATGCAATTGGAGGCAAAGTGCCCTGCAGTGTATTGCAAGTGTCGGGCAATTTTAAATCTGAAGTTGAAGTCTGTGTCCCAAAGAGCTCCCAGGACCCAGCCTAGGACACATTTAAACATAACCACGTGCTTTGCAGAAGGAGAGCAGCTCCCGTTGCCGGGGGTGAGAGGGGCAGCGTCGCTCTCCGCGCTGTGCCCGCTCACACCTTTGCACAAACCCTCGCCCTTGTCCGTCCCAAACTGAGCTGGGGGTTCCAGCGCAGCTGGTGCAGGGCCAGCAGGAAGGTCAGGCCGGTGGTGAGTGAATCATTCAAAGCTGCGCTGTGAGACTTCCCCAGCATTCGCGCTCTCTGTTTGTAAAGTCAAAATCTCTTTTTTTCCCGTTCTTTCTGCTTCCCTTTTTTTTTGTTTATAATTCCAACAAAGATGGAATTCCTTTAAAAGGAGCATTAATATCTTATTGCTGAGGTATCTAGAAAAGATGGGGAGAGCCAGCAAATGGCCACTAAGTGGCATGTTTGGGAATAGAGACTAACTGTAGTATCAATAAATCAAAGTGAAAAAAAAAATGACTTATTTGGGGAAAGTGGAACTCTTCACAATGTTGACAGAAGTTTTGCCCACAAAATGGAGTTTGAATTTGGTTAGAATTGAGGCACTTGCATTTCTGTCAGGCAGCAAAATCAGTCTCCTGACACAGTTCTGACCTATCACTGCACTGTAATAACCACTTCCCTCAGACAAAATCCTGATGATGGCAAAGCACTCCTGCTGGAAAGGATAACATGCAGCTTGGAAGTAAGAGAGGAAAATAAAGCATGCAGTGATTCCATGGCAGCCTTGGAGGAAACGCCAGGGGGATAGAAAACTTGAAAAATATTTATCCTTTTTATTTAAAAGCAAAGGGCAACTAAATCATAAAAGGAAATCATGAAACCTGAGCCAAGGTCAGTACTGGGATGTCGAGCGAGGGACCCGCTGGGGGCCGCAGACCTGCCCTGGTTTGTCCAGAGGGGCTGCTGGCCTGACCATCCCATGGAGAGCGTCTGGCCCCTGTGGTGTCCCAGGCTCCAGCCCCTTCAGAGTCTGAGTTTGCGGCTCTCTGCTCCCTCTCGAGCAGAAAGAAGCCGTATTTAGGCATTTCTGTCCTTCCTGTTTCCCACAGGGCTGTAGGAGCCATGATAAATAGCTGGGGTCTCAGCCTGTCGGGGTCCTGGCTTTTTGGGAAATGAGCCTGCTTGCTGCAACTACTGGCTCTGAGTCACTCTCTGCATCAGCCTGCAGCTGGTGGCGACTTCCCCCGCTCATAGGTCAGTTTTTTCATTTCCCTTTTCACAGGACAGGCAAAACAGCCCTCCCTATGTGGGACCCAGCGCAGGGAATCACAACTTCGTGCTTATAGCATTGACTTGCTTCTGGCAATGGACAGAGGTCGCTGCTTTTTTAGCCTCGTGGCAGATGATATTTCTGCTTCACAGCCATGCCGCACACAGCTTCAGACATATAAGTCTATTCAACATGAGCTCCAAATGGCATGACCATATTCGACAGTTGTCAGCAGATAATTTTAGATTCATTGTGAAGCTATGCACTGGGTATTCATTAAATGGAGCTTTCTTTTCTTGTTCTTTGCTTGTTTGAGACTCCACTGATCTGGCTAACTGTCTTTTTTGTTGTAATTGCTGTTATAGTTCCTGGGTTTGGCTACCAGAAGCAGCCATGAGATGAAAGTCTCAAATTTTGCTGGGCAGGGGACATTCATCCCCTGCCCAGCTCCTTTCACAGTAGATCGGAGTAGCCTCAGTGGCTCAGGATAGGTAGGATTTGACTTAAGGTACTATAGGACTTTCAAAGTATTGGCAGTTCAGATTAGGCCAAGGAATTACCTGGCATCTAATGTGGAATGGGGTGCTGCAGTTTTGCGTAATTTTGGCAAATGACCTGGTATAACTTGAGTCACAGCAAGCGATGCTGCCTAACATGGAGACAGCAAGAGGAAGGAGTTACAGCAGTAACCAAATTTTACTGAAAGAATTCTAGGCTTCCAATTGTCACATCATTTATCATTTTATTCGGTAACAAGTGAAATAGGTGCACAGTTTCAGAACCAGTTTCATCCCTATTGTTGGTTAGGGCTGAAGCCAAGAAGAAAATCTTCTCTGGGGACAAGTCCCTGGGCAGCACCACCGTGTCTTTGGGAGGCCCTTCGCAGCCTCTCTCCTCCTGCAGCCCCAGGCTGCCAGAGCAGCTGATGCCTGCCCACCTCTAACCCTCGTGTAATAGAAGTCATAAAAGCCTGGGGGATTACAGAGGTCTCAGAAGGCAGCCAAGAAAGGAAAATCTGCACCTTGCTGTCCTTGTCTGTTTTGTCTCGCACTCGAATTACCATCTCTGTGTCTCCCCAGGAAGACACTGAGTAGAGCAGTCCATCTGTTCGCTTGCCACCACTCAGGCCTCGCTCCTGCACATTGGTTTTGTTTTCCTCACTCCCACTGTCTTGTTCCTCTTGTTTGCCAGATTAGTCCTTTGCACCTGTCTGAGGTTTCCTTCTTCTGGGTTGGTTTTCTGTTTTATTTATTTATTTGCTTGTTTTTCTGTCTACCAGGTTTCTTTCAGCTCTTTGTTTTCGCAAGCCCTGCGGTAGGCAGAGCGGCGCTCGGGCTCCTCGCAGCGCGGGGTGCACGGGCCCCACTCGCGGAGGGTAGCTGGCTGCCCGCCACCTGCTCCCGCGACAGGGCATGGGTGGCAGAGCAAAGCTGGCAGCACGAGCTGGCGCCAGGAGTGAGGACGCGGGGTGCCCGCTGCCCCAGCTGATGCTGGCCAATGTAATTGCCCTTCAGGCAGTAATTTGTGCCAGCATGAGGGTCTCCAGAGGCCTCCTGCAGGCCAGTGTAAGCTAGAGCCACTTCTGCTTCCCCATCCCTCAGCTGCCGTGAGTGTTAACCTTGTATTAATTCAAGCCTGAACCCCTAGATTCATATTACATTTTCCTAATAACTAGGTGGAGAAAATGCCTTGTTTTGAAGCTTTTAAAGGAGAAGCGAAAGAAAGCAAGAGCAAGGTTTGGAAGGTCTTGTGAGAAAGACTTTTGCCACCCCTTCATGCTTTGTGCTGGCGCACAGAGCATACCCCATGCAGAAGGTGGGTGCCTCTGGCGCTCGCAGGCTGCTCGGCACTCGCAGCAGCAATGGGACTGTTCTTAAATCTGCAGCAGCAGCTCCCAAGCTGCTTCTCAAGCCGTCCGTAACAAGAGCAGGCAACGGCAGACTCAACTGCGTGGCAGCAAGAGCAAGAGGGCAAAACCTACTGTAACCTTAAGGCAGAAGAGTAAGGAGATACGGCCTGAAAATAGTTGATGCTTTAGTTATCTTCAGCAAAAACAACACCATTTAAATCTTAAGCTTCACAAGAACTTTACAGCCAAAGTCAATGCCAGGAGGGCAGAGCAGGGGGACCCTTAAATACTTCCTTCTCTAGGAGTTAAAGTTTCCCCAAATGCTTGAGATTCAGGGCGCTGCTGAGATCTCATCCACCCCCTCCTCTGAAGAGCTCAGAGTTGAATGTCAAGCAGTGCCGCAATCGTTTCAAATTTCTCTGGTGGTTTCAAATAAGCTCTAACTTGTTTTTTACTTTTGAGTTTTTATCTTATTACATGGGAAAATTTTAATCCTGAATTTGACTCACTGAGATGCTCAATATTTGAAGAACAAGGAACATCTACTATTTATTCCAAATCCTAATCCCAGATATCATTCCAAATACAACTAATGCTGAAAGAAGATAGAGAGCAGGAAAGAGAGAACACAAAAAGGTGATGACAGGATGTAGAAGGAACACACAGAAACTTGTAAGGTCTTCAATCTTCCCCTCCAGAACAGTTTTTTGCATGCATACATCACATTCAAACCATAAATCCCGGCAATGTGTATGAACCATCACCTTTTGCTGCTAATGACTCTATAATTGTCTTTAACAAAAACTCATGGGCAACATCTTAAGACAATTGCCATTTCACTCCAGGTTTCTAATGTAAATAAATAAGGCAAATACAAAACATGATGTTTGCAATGATAATTACAGAGGCCTCACTTCGAACACTGCCTAAGTCTGCGCCTGTGTGACATCCTTTGCAGGGTCGTGATAGGGGGAGGCCTGAAATATCAGTGGCCACCTTAGTCACTCAAATAAAGCCTTTGAAAATCTTCAGCAATTTGGTGCCTTTAAAATATTTACCCATACCTCATTTTTAAGCAGACAGTGCTGGCCCAGCAGCACGTTCTTGGGAGCAACGTTCTAGAATGGCTGCTGGAGGGTGCAAAGAAGAGTATCAGTGTGACATGGCTAAGCGAGCAAGTGGGTCGTCAAAGGGACAGCCTGAAAAAGGCACGAGTGCCCTCTGTCACCTTTACCTCATTTATAATGTATAGCCGAGGTCACCCTTCAGGTGGCAAAATGTAAGCCAAGTGCCAGGCGAAGTCTTGCTCAGTTATACAGATCTGAATAAACCCTTGTAAGACTGCAGTAGTAAAACAGAATATGCAGGAGAGAAAAAAAAAAAAAAGAAACCAAAGCAGTGGCACTGAATCCTTGGCTTTTGAAGAAAATCAGCTGTGCACTAGGCTGATTTCCAGGGTGACACATCTGAGTGAACATGTCTTAAGAGGAAAAAGGCCTCTCTAATGCCAACAGCCTTGGCAGCCTATTTCTTCTAAGAAAGATAACAAAAAAAAAAGTTACTTCAGCCCTATATCTGTCCATCTGCAAAGATGTGACTTCCAGGAGATAGCGGAAAATCTCTCTTCTTACCTTACATATTCACTGTCTTTCACCGCCTCTCGTTCAGAGCCCCGGTGGCCCAGGGCAGCAGTGCGCAGCTGCTGTTCCCAGTACGAGGCCTCTCCTTGCAGAGAGGCACTCAGAGAGGATGAGCGCGGGCCGAGGCGGCCGCCATGCCCCAGGCTGCCTCCTGCATCCCTCCTGCATCCCTGTCTCGCTGTGGATCTCCAGACCCCGGCGCTGGGGTGGCTGCCGCCACGCTGGGCGCAGGGAGGAGAGTGCTGCCCCGAACAGAGCAGGAATGGCTTGCGAGTGCTACCTGGGACCTTGTGCACAGCAGCTGCCTTTGAAGAGACCATTAAACCAAAAAAAATCTCTAGTATGTTATTCAGCTGTGCAGCAAACATGAAACAGGAAGCAAACTCAGCCAGAAAGGTCAGCACTTAGTTTGGTTTGTTTTCTATAATAGAAAGTTCAGGGAGCTTAGGTGGTTCTTCTTCAGCAAAACTTTTTCACAAACTTCAGCAAAACTCCACAGCTTGTCATTTTTTACATTTACTTTCTTCTGCTAGTTTAAAAGCAGTTGGATCAAATATCATGCGGTAGATGAGACAAGTTGTGGTAAGGGTACATGATTTACTGCTGTAAGGTACTGAGCTAGGTAACAGCAATGCTTATGAACAGCATAAGCTCCCAGAAGTGCAATGTAATTTGATTTTTACTTTGTTAGCTTAGGAAAGGCAATTCAGGTTATTTTACAGTAAATTATCAACTAAACCAATGAATGAAGCTTAACCGTTACCTTAATGTGTCTTGTTCTTCATTAAATCCCTGCTTAAGAAACAACTGACCAGCAGCTGGAATTGCCTGGAATGGAAGATGCTGCTCCTGAGCATCAGCTCAGCACCCGCCAGGGCGACGCGAGCACGTCAGCTCTGCAGCTCACAGGGCAACCCGGGCAAAGCAGCTTGTTTCTGCTTGTTCACAAATGTAAACAGATTTTAAATGCTGGCATACATCAATGCAGTCAGATTTCTGCAGTTACGAGTGGCGGCCTCGCTCTCTGACAGCAATGCCATCACACACCGCTGTATTTAACAGCTTCGCGCTCCTTCCATTTCTTGGCTCTGTGTTTCCAGTGCCGTTATTGCTGAGCGGCTCCTTGAAGAAACGTCAGGTTGCTGGTTCCTAACCTGACCATATGCTTCAGAGATATATCCGACTGCTACATTAAGAAGCACAGTTTCCCACGGGATTTGAGATTCACCCCTGTCTACCTATGTGATATCCTAGAAAACTAATCTCTAGCATGACAGCTCATTCAGCACTCTGGAAAATTTACCCACATTGAGCTCCTCTTTAAATAATGACCTGACATTTGTTCTGTAGAGGGAGACAAAGCCCAGACTGATGAAAACAGTTGGCAGCTGCTTTCATTTATGCCATTCAGAAGCGGGATGATAATTTCTCCACCGGGACCCATCAGTTCTTGGCAGACAGACCTGTCCAGTGTTCTTTGCTATTACTCTTGCTGCTGCCTTCTGCCCCTAGCACAGACATCACACAGACCCAATACTCAAGACAGCCAAAGCCAGAACCGACTGCAAAGGGTCATAAAGGTTTCATGGTTCTGAGAAGTGGGAGATAAAACCACGGTGATGATAAGTATCTAGTAATGGATTTGAGGAAAGAAAAACACCTTAGATCTACTTAAAAGACAAACTCAAAACTAGCTGTTATCACCCAGGAAAGAGATTGCAGTATTTCTGAATATAGCTCAATGAACACATTAAGTCAGTATTACACAATGCTCAAAAAGGCAAACAGACTATGAAGAATTACTGGGTAAACAGACCAAACCAGAAAACATGAACAGATGAATCACGAGCTCACCTTTTGCATACTGTCAGCAGCTCTCGTTCCCTTAAATTAGAGCTGAATCACAAAATGTATGGAGAAGGGTGACTGGGAGAGATGATATAGATGAGAACTTTCCAGTCTGGAGAGAGATTCCCTAAGGGCTAATAGTAATAATGACACAAAGAAACATAAATGGGATCAAACAGGAGAACGGATGCAATTACTCATTATTACTCAGAGTACAAAACTAAAAGGCATCAAAGGAAATGCTCACCTAGCAGGACACATGGAAGGATCCCCTAACAACCACGGGAACACTTTTTCACACAGTTCATAGTTAAACCGTGGAGCTCACTGCCAAAGGATGCTGTGCAGGGCCATGGTTCAGAAAGACTTTTATCTCAGACAACGGAGGTATGAACTGCTTCCTGGCACCTGGACACACTACATGAACAGACAGGACTGCCAATACAGGATATATTTCTTATCCATCCACATAGTCCCACCCTATCTTACCTCACTTTAGATGCAGCGCCTGCACTCAGATGTACTCACCATGAGATCTATGCATATTTTTGTGCTTACTCTGCTTACTTACCTACCCCTTACTCTATTCTAAGAGGGTACTTATCTCTTCCATTATTCTTGGAAGCTCTTAAGGATCCACCAAGCCCTTGCTCCTGGACTGGATGTGTTGTTTTACCCAGCAAGAAAGTTGGGTCACAATAGTGCTCCTTGAGGGATGCATAGACATAAAAGAGCAGAAGCACCCAGGTGCTGCAGGCTTTCCTGTAGTTATCTGCTCATCGCCCAAGTGCTTTATCTGCTTTTCCATGTGAGCTCCCTTGAACAGGCCTCAGTCGCATCAACATTTCAGCAAGGTCAGGCTACCTGCCCAGCGGTACAAGCAGCCGCACTCCTTTCTCACTCCTTTTCTCCTTAAAACACATGTTCTGTATTTTCTCTCCTGCTATCTTGGGATCCGTTCAAGGGCTTCCAGGCTAGGTGGTTAGCAAGCACAGAGATGCTGTTGTTCTGGTTCAGGAGCCACAAGGCAATATATAAATGCAAGGCTTGCCACCCCGCCAAGGTTAGAGGATAATGTATACGAAGCGGCGCCGAGTTCCCTAATGCCACCACAACGGCCCACATAAACACGGTGCTATTTTATAACTGAATCCAATCTCGCTTTAGTCATGCTAGTGTCACTGACCTTGAGGCTGTTTTACTTCAGGGTGTCTGAAAAGACCTTCCTTCTTTCCTTTGCTTATCTAATGATGCATTTTGCTGAAGAAAATACAGGAAAGGTGAAATTCACTCATAAAAGTGGAATCTAGCAGAAGGGCTGAAAACAGGGTTCACTATTACAAACAAAATAGCTGCTTCAGACATATCTTTAAAATTAGTATTTTGGACATATTTCCATCAGAAGTTTCTCCCTTCCCCACGAAAATAGACACACATTCTCATTTAACAACTAATTGATTTATTTAACAATACAAATTTCTTTCTACTGCGTGTTTTAGCAGAGAGAACTTAAGAAACAAAATTAGCTTCTTTTTTTAAAGTTTAAATGTTTACACAAAACAACCTTTACTTCAGTAAATATAAAATTTACACACAAAAAACTACATTAAAAAAGAACAGATTCATGACAAACCAACAAAAAAAACGGGGTGGTAATTCAGTGTAAAGGATCCAATGGCAAGGAAGGCAAGATGGGGCAACACTAACAAGGCATCCCACTTGTACACCTAGGTATTTTAAGTTGTAGGTACAATACAAACCCCAAATACATTAAAATTATGATTAAAAACTTTATTGTTATACCATAATATTTTATGATAGAAATATCTGTTAATTCTGTAGGCAACATAGTTAACACGTGCAATACATAGTTTGCACTTCCCTGGAGTGGCGTATGAGCGCTGTGCAGTACCGCAGTGCACTGAGGGGAGCGCTGCGCAGACACACACAGATATCCCCCACACATGTGATATCCCCTTGTTGCTTTGCCAATCTGTGCTAGTCCTCCCTGTGTTCAATGAACAGTGAAAGCTCTGGTCACCTTCAGCAGTGATTTCCAGCACTTTATCTCCTGGCCTTAGGCTGTTACCTGCTGTCCATGTGTAGACTCACCAGATCTCCTGTTTCTCATTCCCTTTTGCACTTTGGAACCTGACCTCTAGAGCTACCTTGTGGCTATCAAGAGGGATTGGCTTCGAGGTGGAGATACTTGAGATCCACAGTTCCTCAAGCCACCTTCAGCAATCTGTAGGAATATTTCAAGTAGGCTGAACAATTCATGCTCTCAGGTCATGTGATACAAAAGCAGATCTACATAGTGATGGCTAATTTAAGATTTAAATCTTTTAACAGTTTCTATTGCTTTAATATTTAAACTTAACATTCAGTTTTCGTATATTAAATGCACAGAGCATCTTAATGATGGAAGTGCTACAGGATCTCCAAAAACACCAGGTGATAAGGGAGAAAGTAAAGTTTGAAATTAGCTGTAATTTTTAAAATCCTTTAAAGGGATCAAAATTCCTTTTTACAATCAATATTGTGACTGGCAACCTACAAATCTTAAATTATAAAACTGTTAGTGACTCTGCTTTTCAAGTGTCTGTACTATAAAGCTGTATCTTTGTTACAGATGTTACAAAATTTTCAAGGCAGAAAGGGAAGAAGGACAAGGAAAAAGTAGTCCAAAAGTCTTACACATTTCATTTTCACTGACGAAGGTTATTTCCCCCACAACTGTTTTTATGTCATAAAAATGTGATTAAATTTATTCTAATTCTTCCTTTTTTGGGGGGTGGATGATATAGTAGTTTTCAACCATGCTTTGGAAGACCATTTGCAACGGACAATTGTAATTCTCCAGATTAGCAAATCACACCCACTCTGATCTGAAACAAAAGCACCAGACTCTGTAACTTTGCCCCAGTCCTGCAGAATACAGGTTTGCAGCAAGATTTGGGCACCCTGTCATACGCGAGCAGAACTGGGCCCGAGGCAACAGCTCCCACAGCCTTGGCAGGGAGCGCGCTCGGGGCTCCCGCTCCTCCTTGAGAGAGAGCTCGACAGGACGAAATTTAAGGAAACAGTAGAAATGACATTTGTTCTGCAAAAGAAAACCAGGGAAAATTTAAACAATCCACAGGTGCGCATTAACACTTAATAGCAAGCCTTTGCTTATGTATATTAATTTAAAGATTACCCACAGAGATCTGTGATACAATGGCCCTGCCTTGTTACTATAATTAAATTTATTCAAGTATTAATTTAAAATAGGAAAACAAAGAAACTGCTCCTTGGGGAACATGTTTATTGTGTTTGAGATGATACACTGGGTGCTCTCTGAGCTACAAAGGGAAAAAGGAAATCCTTTCATTACAAACTGACAAAGGTAAAAGTTAAAACAGTTTTCACAACAGCATGTACCACATATTGGAAATAGATCTGGGTTTAATACAAATGACATAATTCCTAGTAATCTACAGCTACCTTTAATAACTTCATACAGATAATGAATTAGGCTAAAATGCACTATAATATTTGGTTGACTTCAGGAACAGTATCCTTAGTACATCACAAAATACATTTTGATATCCCAAAGAAGCAAGACTTGCAAGTAGGCATTTTAAACATAACTAATCTACAGCTACAAATTTCTACTCTTGACAGCATTTACCTTTTTGTGGGGAGCAGTATCCCAGTCTTCAAAAGGATAAAAGCAGAGTAGAATCAGTATAACATATACACAGAAGTCCGTATTGTAAAGGCTATAAAGATCTGTTGCACACTGTAAAGTTGCCTTCTGCACCTTCACACTGCACAAGTAGTTTGTAATTTATGTTGCATATCTCTTGGTCCACTGTCTGGCTATCCTGTCATGTTCTGCTCTGTTGGTCAGATACTGAGTGGCTATGCTTCCGACCAGAGGATCAGCTGCAAAAGACATAAAGGGAACGTCAGGAACCATCCCACAATAAAAAGTCATGGTTTAAAACCCACAGTCTATTCCAAAATACAGTCTTTGTTAGGGCAGCAAATGCTGTGAGATATAACGAGGGTCTTACCATTTACATTTCCAAGAGAAAACACACAAGGCACATTGAATAGGAAGATGTTTTAATCTGGTTTGGTAGTCTGAGTTTTAGTAGGTTAAAGGACAGGCAGACAAACTATATTCAAATGTTGCAGCTGCTCTTTTCAGCCAAAACTTGACAAAAAGCAAGGGAGGTAGTTTGGTAAGATCACTGGCAATCCAGGTTCCATTCTGTCAGGCACAATTTGCCTCTAATTTCAACAACACAACAACAGATGTCATCAAACTGCAAACCTTCCCCCAAAGCCTTTCATTTTCTAAAGACCAAATCTGCCCAGAGAGGGCAAACATCACCTGTAGAGACAGACATGCTGCCAGCGGATGGTGATGAAACTACAGGCAGGTACAACAGTTCCCTTGCAAGCTGCAGAAACTAAGAACTTGCTGAGGTCAAAGCAGGCAGGCAGAGCCTCCTCTGGGCCGGGAAGCAACATTCACCTGGTGCAGGACCCGTCCCCCAGACCAGAGCACACTAGGGAGGGACATAAGGTGAGGGCCGTGCAGTGCTCCCGTATCAAGAATCCCCAACATTTTGTATCTAACATGGTGATTTGTTTTTCCCTGCTCCTTATTGGTCTTCTCCACAAGAATCTCAGCCTCAGCATTCAGTTCTTCTATGGAGCACAGCCATTAGGATTCACTGCATGATGACACTGCTCGTACAGGCACTGCTGTGAAACCCTACTGCTTCCACGGAAGTTCCCCAAACCCCAGCAGGAATAAGGGGCTTTCTTGGAAAATGGCAAACACTGTGCCCATCACGGCTGCAATCTTAAACATTTCAGTTGCTGTCTGCTGAGAAGGGACTTCCTGCGGTCACTTCCAGTGTGAATGATTTATGACTCAGGGAATTCAGAGAATTCCTGTTGCCTTCCGGAATTTTTAAATCACTTGCTACAGCAGCTGGGATACAGGCCTGCAATGAGTTTTTTCTCTACCACACCTATGAAAGAATGGGCTTAACACAGTTGGTCTTCTGTTGTGCCACAGAAGTGACAAGAGCCTTTAAGTGTGGAACTGTATGCCAAAACAGGCAATCTTCATCCCCATTTTTTTTAAAGGTAATTTTTAAAATTACCTTTGATTTAATCTAAATACAATCTGACATACAAATTATATATGAGATGTTTCATGTGAAATAATGCAAACGAGTAAAGGGTGATGCTTAGTAAGTTCCTTACCAGGGTTGCAGTCTGTCAAAAGAGAACAAATAGACAGCAGAACCTTTGAAATAGTCAGAGCAGGGCTCCAGTTGTCTTTCAGAATATCCAGACAGATGACTCCCTGACTGTTGATGTTGCAGTGATAAATTCTGGTACGGAAAGTAACCTGGAATTACCATGTAAGAGAGAAAAAAGAGACATTAACTGCTGCCTTGGCGTGCTGTCCTGCCTCTCCGGGGAGCACAAGTGTCTGGGGCACGCTCAATTCTGCAGAACCTCTGTGGAGGCAACTCCTCTCTGCTCATTTTCTAAAATAATTTGACTTAAAATGGCTTATTTTTCGTTAGTCATGGTTACTTTTTCAGAGACCTACCATGGATGTCTGTGGTGCATAAATTACTTTCACAGAGGCACTCTGTCTGGTAACACTTTGTCATTCTGTACACTGTTTAGTGAAGATATTGAACTACATGTCCAGAACTATCTGCCACAAACAAAATTTTATTGCACTTATCAAATACAAAGAAGTAGACAGAATTTCTCCTGCTTATTCAATCACAGATTGATCATTTCCTTACTTCTGAAAAGTAATACTTAAAAGCAGAATATAGCATTATTTTTCTTCAAATTAGCATCTAACTAAATCTTTGTAATATCTTTTATTAGACAGACACTATCTAAATATAGTATCTTGAACAATGGTCACCATACTCATTTTAAAATTATTTCAGACTAGTATTGGTAAACAGTGAAGTATCATTCTGCATAAATGAGAAGTTAGAAATATTTGAAGTAATATATACATAAATACATAAAGCAGAGTAAGATGAAGTAAATTTTGTTTTTGTATCAATCCATTAAATGTTTTTTGAAACCACTGAAAGTCCCCAAATGACCTGTCTCTGAACAAAAATGCACATGATTTTCATGAAGAATTTTATCTAAAATCTCCTTTAGGAGAATTTTATCTAAAATTCTCCATCACTTCATGTTACAGTCCTAACTCAAAAAACATTCAATGTTGTGAGTTTTGGAGAAGTACATATAATTCTTTATATATAAAGTGTGTGTATATATATATACACCCTATACTTATTCTTTATGTTATAGTGCTTTGGGGAATGAAGAAACAAAATATTGGATTTATAATAACAACACTATTGCCCCAGCCGCCACAAGTAGTAGGAAATATTGTGTGGTTGAACGTATTTATTCCTTGTAAATGTCAGCAGTGCCCTTCTGGTGTTGTGGACAAGATTTGTAACACAGCATGGCGAGGAGCAAGGGGGGCAGACGAGGGAACAACCAGTAGCTTCCTTCGCATCTGTTAGGAAATTATGATTTCATAAATGTCGCTACTAATTCTGAACCATGAAAAAAAATTAAGTTAAGATTGGTTTCATTTAACAGAAAGAGCTTTTGCTGCAAAGAATTTTCAAACAAGGCTTCTGACCTATCCAGCTGCACGTACCCTGACATTTTATAATAGGGGATTTTGTGTTTTAGCCAACTTGAAGACACACTTAAAACTGCCTATCAGGATGAATCTACTTTTAGCCTTCTTTTATTTTGGTAACAATTACCTGGAAAATATATAATACAGTTTCTGGCTTAGAAGGGAGAGATTATTGCACATATATTCCATTAGGTAGACTGAGAAGGAGCAGGCTAAGAAGGTTTCTGCACTTTTCTATTAAAATTTGTTTTTTCAATCTTACTCATGATCAGAATAATCACCTCATTTATCACTTGGCAAAGCTCAGGAACCAGCAGTGTGTGTAGTAATCATCCAATAAATCAGGCACAGATTCTTTTTTGAAATTGCAAGACAAGATTTCAGGCCCTTTAGCTTGCAGAAGACCATAAACAAACTTGACTTTCAGAAAGTGCTGAGCACTCACTCTCTATAAGTAACACTCACCTACATGGAAAAAAATTAAAAACACTATAAAACCTTCCCCTTACCTTTGGTGGTTTGAATGGATAGTCAGATGAAAATGTGATATCCAGGAAAAAAACACCTCCTTCATATACAGAACCTGGGGGTCCGAGTATAGTCGATCTCCATTCATAAATGTTATCTCCTTTAGGACCAGCGCTGCAGAAAGGCGGAGAGACAGAGCGAGAGAGTCAGGTGCACCTCTGAGACAGGTATTTCACGGATCTCCTTTTATATCTGTTTGCTTTGTTTAATACTAACCACTTGCACATCTGCAACGTTTGCCTCGTTTCTGACCAATGTCAGTGAGTTCAGTGTTTCAAATAGGTACAACTGCTGGGCGCTTCGCTGTCCCTGGGCTTTCATGCTTTGAACACAGAGGATTGCAAGGGAGTGACTAGTGCTGTGTCACTGCCCAAAGCTTATCCCAGCCGCGGTTTCCAGCAGACCCGGTTGCTCCGGAGCTCTGCGGTCCTTCCTGTGACAGTTTGGAAGCACAGAAGAAGCTGCACAGTGCAATCGCACTCCCCTTCTCCGTGCACCGAGCCCATGACACCTTCATAAAACTGTGACCTACAGGCACACTGAGACACAGCCTGTAGGGTGATACGTTAACCATCCACTGTGTAAATTCACATTTCCCACTCACGCGAACAGGAAAATGGGATGGGCGGGACTGGAAGAAGTAAGCTGGAATTTTCTTGACTTCTGAGACACCCTAATTACTGTTATTAACCAGAGCAACCATCCAACCTCACCAAAAAAAAAAAAAAAATCAAAGCAGAACCTTTTTTCCAAAAACAAGTCTCAGTGTAAAAACGGAACTACCTTTCTATGGAAAAAAAGTGCAGAACCTCCTCTGTTCCAAAGCAAGTGCAACGGGACGAGCGGGCCGGCATTCCCACCAGCGCGTCTCGGCATCGAAACACCGTCGAGTGGCCCTGCAGCCCGGCAGCCTCCCCAGCCCCACGGCCACGCGTCGCGATTCCCGCTCCGCGCTTCCACAGCCGCCACCGGCAGCTCCCACATCTCCCTGTGCGTGGAGCATGAGACGCAGCCGGTGCCGGTGCCCTGGTGGTGCCGGCCGCGCTGCCGGGGGCTCCCTCGCGGTGAGGCCCATCCCGCGCCACGTCCCTGTCGCGCTCGCAGCCTCGCCAAGCAGCCGGGCTCCGCGTGGACGAGCAGCACGAGCAGCCTGCAGCTCCCGTGGCCAGAACCGGGCTATTTTTACGTCATGGTCATATCCAAGAAACAACCGCAAGCTGGTTTGGATTATGAATTCCCTTTCAGTTCATAATTTCCCAAAATGTTTTTAATTTGTGACTGCTTCATATACCAAATGTTTAAACTGTTGCAGACCTTTTCTTAACAGGACAAGAATAATTAAGAATTCTGGCTGACATCCTTTTTAATTAAAAACAACAACAACAACAAAAAGATTTGTGGAACTGCAGCTATTTTCCTTTTGCCAAAAGGAAAGTGGAGAGCAGCAATGTACTGGCCTCCAGAGCTCAGCCAAAGCAGAAAAGTTAGAAGTGATGTTAAATAAATTTGGCCCTAAAATACCACTTATACCTTTCTATTTGCAATGCATACACAAAAGGGAAGAGAAAAAAAGAGATGAATTTTAGAGAAAAAAGGAAAATCCACCGGCCAGGAGAGCCATTTTTCATGATGTAATGAACTGTTTGTACCCTCTGTTTGCACCAGTAGATAATTTCATTCGTGCTCTCTAAGAAGCAATTAGTGTAAGATCTAAAAATATTGGGGTAATAATGATAATATTTAAAACCCACATAGGCCACTAAAATGTT
Organism: Crypturellus undulatus; assembly: GCA_013389825.1. Taxonomy (NCBI): domain Eukaryota; kingdom Metazoa; phylum Chordata; class Aves; order Tinamiformes; family Tinamidae; genus Crypturellus; species Crypturellus undulatus. The sequence goes on along the minus strand of VWPW01011999.1, from coordinate 924,349 downwards.
TTAGTTAATTCTTGACATTCATCAAGCTTATAGCTAATTAATATTATGCTTGGAAACCAAATATTTATGGAGCAATTGCATTTCAGCACTTGCTGTCCTAATGGCTGTTTAATGCTGGGGTTGGTGTTCTTGCCTCACGTGGCAGCGACCTTCCTTCCACACACCTTTAATGGCTGGATGCGATTCAATCAGATTAATGAAAGAGCTGAATTAAATTAGCGACATATTTCAGCCCAGCAAATCCGTCACAATCAAGTGCAGCTCCAGCTACTAGTCCTGTGCCAAACTCTCCAGGAATCACTCTCCAGGGCAGCACAAGGGTATCTATCACTTAACAGCCAGAAGCTAAGTACAATAACTCTCTGCCTATTATTATTATCTACCTTTCTTTTCTGTGCTACTGTCGGCAATATATAAAGGGTAAAGCTACGACGTGAGAAGGGGAATCCTGATCCTTGTGAGGCGAAGGAAATGCTGTGTTCAAACCCCCTGGTACCACTGTAAAGGACTGCAGCAACATCAAAAGTAATATATAACTGTTACAGACTGCAGCAATATCAGAAGTAATATATAACTATTATAGTAAACACACTTGGGTAAAGGCAAAAATTGTTAAATTGGAAGTTTGGCCATTTCATTACACCTGATAGGCTTGTGAAATACCTCTTTTAACAGCTGAAGCGTTGCCTCACTTTGCCGTAGTACAAGAGCTATCCCTGCTCCATTAATAACTTTGCGAATGCAGCAACTCCCACATCCCTGGTATGCAGAGACAGGAGACAAACCAATGGGGACGGGACTCCGTGCTGGGCTGCTGCCGCCTGCTCCAGCCACACTCCGACAGCCGTACCCGGCCGTGCATCGTGCACGCGGGCCAAGGCCTTTTTCTGGAAGCAAACAGAACTGCACTTGTTTCTCACAGAACCTCTCTGAAGGCCCCCAAAATAGGGCATTTCCCCTCAGGTCTGTGTAAATAAAGGATCCTCCTCCATTCACACCCTTCCAGCGAGAATCCTGGCAGAGCGAAGGGCCTGCTGCCCTCCTCAGCGCTGTGGCCATGCAGCCACACCGCACACATGTGCGCTTCACCGACCAGCTGTGCTAAACCAACCTGCAGAGCAGCCCCATTTAGTAAAGGCACTGCCAGTATATTCTCAAATTAATAAAAAGAATCACCTGGAATGCTTCATTTTAAAAAGCATGGGATAAAAAAATACTCAGGGGAAAAAAAAAGCAAAAAAAAGTAAATGACAAAAATATTCATGTTTTTACTTAACACATAAAAACTGCATAGATTTTTTAATAAATTCCATAAATTGACAGAATAAAGCTAGCTGGCTACATCTGCTTCCTACGCAAATATTCATTACTCTGCTCCGCGGAGGGAGCTGTATGTGATCCAGCTAAGACAAAGCCCTTGCGCCAGCACTCTGTGCGACTAGTCAGTTGAACAGATTGAATTTACAGGCGTGACTTCAGATGGCGAATTTGAGAAGACACGAGGTTAAACTCCAGGGGATGACAGGGTCACATCAGGTTCTTTAAACCTAACACTGCTGAATCCCGCGTCTCAGGTTGCACGAGGATGAAGGGCTTTGCCAGCACGGAGCTGGGAGCGTTCACACGGAAGCAGCGGCATTTACACCACCAGGACGTCCGATAGGCTCTGACATGGTTTGTTACAGAAATCAGAATTCAGCATTTGTTGCAACCACTAAATTAGAAGACATTAGAGCTGTCTGTCCAGAACCAGCTATGGTATGAGAAACCAGGACAAGAAATTTCCAGTTTAGGTGATCTTAACAGCCTGCTACTTTCTGCACTCACCAAATATACTTCTTGTCAACAGCACTTGTCTAAACAGACAGGACAGGGACAGAACATAACTTCATAGCACTGAGACCGTGATGATTAAAAAGAGGTGAAGGAAACGTAATTTAGCTCTATCAATGTAAACTCTGTCCTTTATTATGAGACACAAGTCTGTAACAAGATATAACTGAGGAAAAAAAAATCTGTTTTTTTTTTTTTTAGGAACCTTCCTGACAGACATGTGGCTGGTACCATAAAACTAAAAGTACCCATCTGTATCCCAGGATGACCATCAGGAAAGCTAAGTACTGACTGAAGTGGTAGATTCCCAGTGTGTGCAAATGTCAACGTATCAGGAAACTCCAAGACAGCAGTGAACCACCCTGCACAACTAAATTCTGGATGACTAAGTATTTTTCTAGGGTCTCCTTTCAAAGGACCTATTCTTCGGACTGACACTTCAGGCTCCCCAGCTAGATATGAAGACAGCAGCTCACAAACCACATGGGATACATGGAGCTAGAGCTATGCAGGAAAAGCAGCCTCCCCAAACCTCAATCCCAAGATAAGATTCAGCACAAGCAAAATTCCAAAGCTCTTCACACACCACTCCACCACAGTGCCTCTGCCATAATCGTTAACTGTGATTTATACAGCACTGCACATTAAGGCAGTGCATCACGAAAGGAATACATTAACTTTTTCTGTTTTTCTTAAATCAGCTGTAGGTGCTGAGGAAAGGAACGATTAATGTCTGCACTTATGTTCCACAATTACATACTTGAAAAACCCAGGTCAAAAAGCTACACACTGGGTTTTGCAAAATCCACAACACAGTTTCAGGAATCAAATTTTACAAATTCTACTATGAAAAAGGGTACTCAGCACAACAGCACTGCAAAAGGCTTTATTTTGGACAGGAAAATCTCAGTTAACGCTCTTGGATGATGTTCTGGATTGGCATAATCCCACCAGGGGCTAATGGGGCTGCAACAGGTCCAAGGAGGTAACTCAGGAAAATGCACAGACCCTCTCTGCAGTGAGTCTGCTGCCTGTCTCTTTCTCTAAGCCCTGACGAACCCATCTCCCACGAAGGAGCAAACCCAGGGCTCTCCTGCATGAGCAGCTGGGCACAGGGGCAGCGACCCCCAACACCCACCATGCTGCATGCTGGTGTTTGTATCCCAGACCTCCTACAAAACAGTGCAAAGAGATCTGCGACCCTCTGAGGCCCAGTCAGCATCTAAGTACTGTTTTCAGGAATTATTATTTTGAACAAAGTTTGGCCATTATTTATTTTAAAAGCTCTTTGTGGCCAGTGCCTTCCAGTTGCTTTATTCCTCAGAGAATAAAGAGTCTGTATGGCTTTTTGGAGCACCTCTTCTCTATATCAATAGGAATAGTGGCAGTGCCTGTATCCATACTAACAGAGCATGAGTGGTAAGCTCTCTACGCACAGAAACTGTGCTGTTATCACTGGCAAAAGCCTCAAGTGTAGCCCTAATTTTTGGATTACAGCATCTCGCTGCAGTAGGATACATATGGGTTGGCTACAGCAAAACATCAAATTCATCTTGAAAATGCTTTTTGGTAAGGTACTTGCTATTATTAAGGTCTCCAGGTTATGTGCAATTGCTTACAAGGAAATAGTTTCAGGCTACTATGCTCTTTATATAGCTATAACAGTTATTATTTTATCTGCCATTGAACTATCTCCTACGCCTGTTTGGTGAGAAGGAAAGGTTATTTACTGCTGCTAAAACATCCATAAAGACTGTATATAACAGAAGACACATGAAGCCTAGTTCACTGTACAAACCTTTGCTCCTGTCACTTCCTTAAGTCTATCATGCCCTTAAGACTGAAATCTAGAAATTGCTGTGGAAAAAAAAAGCCTATTTTTAACTCATGGATCCCCTGCTAATTCAGGCGGTTGTGAAGTAGTACAGGGCTTGTGCCTGAGGCCATGGTTTGATGCAACAGTAAATCCAGCTTGAATTCCTCTTACTAGATCAAAACCAGCACGGCTGCTCAAAGCAAAGTGCTGATCCAATATAAACTAACTTTGCCAAGCCATATACGTTCCAAAAATGTCAATGAATTAGCTTTGTAACACCAGGCTTTCTGCTTGTTCGGGTATCGTTTACCCTCCTGCAGCCAGCAGAAAAAGGGCATAAACTTCATACTGCCAGGTCTAGCTTCGAAATGTCATTGCGGGATCGTGTCTGCCTCGCGCCAAGCTGTATCATATGGGGAATCTAATAGGTGCAGACCCAGGATTAATCATCCTGAGGAGTGCAGTGTCTAGACGATTAAAACCCCTAGCACTAAGCTTGTCTTGAGCAGAAGAATCTGCCCTGTCATTACTGAAGGAAGCGAGGTAACTTAAATCGTTTGCTAATTGCATTGATGCTTTAAGACGCAGATAGGAGTAATGTATTTTGTAAAGCTTCTCTTTTTTTCTACTGCCAAAAGCGTCATTAACTCTGTTTATTGCTACGATAGCTCAACCTTACTTTCCTATTTGTATTCACGTTAGTTCTTAGGACCTGTTTTGCTGCTGTTTGCAATTTCCGCCCATTTTCCAGAATAAACATTCATGGGGGCAGAATTCCTGCAATTTTTCTTTTGAAAAATAACTATCCCCAGAATGTATTTTGATAAACTGCAACAAGAAATACTGAGGTTAAGTCTGGTAACAAAAGCAGTTTTTGTCCGTGCTCTTGACAGAGGAGCTGTAAATAAACATACAGGCAATGCCCAACGTTTACCAAATATGACTTTCTCTTGAGAAAAGAGAAATCACAGCACTCAAAGGCATGAATAAAGCTATAAAGCTATAAAGCTCTTGCTAACCCCTAGATTTATTTTTAAATGCCTTAAAGTCGGCACAGATTTCCCTTCCACATGCAAACACTACAAAAATTGTCTCTTTACATACTCGCTATTAAACACCAAACAAACTGGGTTAGTGAGTAACGGAAATCATTTCCTGCTCCTTCGACATGTGCTCACAGCAACGCATTCATGATTTAGTATAAAATGAACGGCCACTTCTTACGTCTCCTTGTCATCACAGTTGAAGAACTAGCGCTATAAAGTGTTTTAATTTGTGAGGACCATTATGGTCCATTTGAATCTACTAATAAGAAAACATTTAGAGAACTATGTTCAATCTAAAAGTTTATAAAATTACCTCCAAAATGCTTAAAATTATCATTAATTTTATTCTGAAAACTATCTACAATCCCTGTATATATGGTCCACTGACTGCTTTTTATCCTTTAATAGGTGTGTCATCAAAGCCTCTGCGATAAAATGAAGTTACCCCCATTTTGAAGATGGCAAATGGAGGCATGTGGACACAAGGCGGTCTCTCTAATGTCACGCTGAAAACCTGGGCCACGGAGCATGACTAGAAGGTAAATCCCCCAAATCAAAGGCTATCAGCTTACTCACTGGCCTGAGATCACACTGTTAGTACCCCACGCAGTAGTTCTAATGCATCCCCATATTTCAGGCATCAGTCACCTCCATCATGCACTGCAAAACTTCCATGTCAGAAAGTGAAATGACATTGAGAAATGTAGTTTGGGATTTCCTACAGATATCTTCAATGTCACTTTTCATGTCAACAAAAGAATCTATTATTCCCAAAGCCCTTTACATACACACTTGAGACGCAGGAAGAGAGAACAGTTAAAACAATCAGTCTCACTGAGTGCATGTAATTAATCTAAAAACACAACTGGCTTTAAAAAAGTAGTTGATTTGCGAACAATAACTGGGCAATTTTCAACAGACTAAGCAGTCAATTAAAGCTGTTAATGAAGTCCCCAGTTATCTGTTTAAATAAAATGCCTAAATTTCAGGCAATTAGAAATATTGATGTAAGTATTAACATATCTTTCATCACCCTTTGTGGATTATATTTCATTCTTAAGAAGCATATCTTCAGTTAAAATTTCAAAAGAACTCTAGAGATAAACAGTGCTTTTTTAACAGAGAAAATATATTTCTTCACTAGAGAACCGTCAGAGATAAACAGTCCAAGCCCAAAGCAGCCCTAATGACTAAACTAGCACATAGTGTTGGTGTTGTGCAGACATGTTTATATCATAAAGGGAGAAAGTGCAACCTAGTGAACAGAGTTTATTCGGGGCTTCATGAAGGACCAAGCAAGCCAGCACTGCTGGTAAATCGCTTTCACTGCAGTGCAGGCACATCTCAAAATGATGAGCATCCAGAGCTCTTGGTGGGAGCGCAGGGGAACCTCTTCCGCCTTGGACACGTAGGATTAGGTTTCTCTACTACTTCAGAGCAGTGTAGCTAAAAGACGCCTTTTTCCTCCCTCTAAAAATTACCTTTTAACTTCAGCAACAAAGTTACAGCTTGGCTATATGGAAAGAGAGGAAAGTTAGGCTGAAATTGGCTAGTCAGGCAGCACTGTCTACATTAAAACACATTAAGGCTCTGAGTGAGAAGCATCCACTTAGGGATTTAACGGTCTTGAACACATGCGTATTAGTCTTGTGGTTTTACTTGTTTCATACTCACTTCCTGAATGTCACCCTTAAATAGCAAGCGCTCGGCATATCACCCTCACAAGAGGGTTTTGCTACTGAGCACATTGCAAACTAACCAAGAGAAGCAATTGCTCTTAGGCTGCGTCAGCCCCTCGGACTGGCTGCAGACGGGCACAAAGAGCAGCACCACGCAGACAGGGAGCAGGGAGCCGCAGCTGTGGGATGCAGCAGCTCCAGCTTGGATAGGCTTAAAACACGGGAACATGGGGTCCTCTGAGAAGGCACTTCTATGTCAGCTGCATCGTGCTGATATAAGTAGGGGCACAGAAGAGTCTAACCCTTTTCCAGTTCTACTCTTGGCCTGTTTAGTATATAAAATGTACAGTTATCAAAGGCTGTGAGTGGCAGACTTGATATGGGTGCTAGAACATTATAAAGCTCTTGCTAATGAATACGGACACGCTCCTTTACCACTGTGCCTTTCACTGGTTGAGTGCCACAATGTGGAGAGTCAGGATAAAAACAGCTCAGGATAACTATATGAGATCTGTTTCATGCTGAATTAGAGACGAAGCAACACAAGGTACGGACTGTAGCTTCTGTATTAAAAGCATTAACAAAACATCAATGTGAGTTTTAATTCCACAAACAAGGAATTGAGAAAGCATTGGGCATAAAAATACATAAAAATCAATGTCTAACATGAAAGTTCATTTTACACTAAAAAGCAAACTACATTGAAAGAAAAAAAAAATAATAATCATTCCAAAAAACAATCTATAAACATCTTTATTAAATGAAACAAGTCTCACTTGGTAAAATTGCTTATTGAAAAAGCAGCTCCATCCCAACTGTAACTCTCTCTAATGGTGCTGATTTAATGACTAGCTCTTCCCACTGAATGCTCTGCGGAAGCGTTGTGCACCACATCCAACAGGGCTTGTTCACGCTGGGCTGGGAGGCTCCATAACCCCTCCAGGGCAGCTGAGAGCCCAAGCAAAGCAGTGAGGGGGAGCAGGGGACGCAGGGACTGGCCGGGCACTGCACCCATGGGCTGCAGGGGTGCTGGATGCGGCAGGCTGCCCCGCAGATGCAGGCTCAGGGGCTTAAGATTTTTACGTAACTGTTGCAAAATGCAACAGATATATTCAAATTGAGTACAGTCTTTTCTAAAATGTGCTAATACTTACCAGAAGCAGAGCTGGGAGGATACCATTTTTCACCAGTAGTTAGCCTGATGGGATTGGGTCTGAGTTTTCAGATTATCAAATACTGTAAGATACGTATGTGTAATTTTGTATTATGTATCATGTAGTATATTATGTAATTTTGATCTTAAACCTTACTATAGATCTCTAAGACAAAAATCAATATTTAATTCAACATGTCTCCAAAGCACCAGGTCTCAATGATTACCACTTAAGGACTGAAGGCTCAGTAAAGTCCCCTCCACTGCTCCTCCACTTGCCTTTCGGAAACCACACAAACACACACTGCTCTGCAATAGTGGTAAAGAATGAAATTGTCTCCCTGAGAGACAATTAACAAAACCAACCCAAAGGAAAGTTTTTTCTTCTTTATTATATTTAAATCCCATATTCATTAGCAATGAATCTGTAATATTCTCTAGTTCTTGTAACATAAAAGAGGTGGAAAATACCAGTAGTAAAAGTAGTAATAAAATTAATTATTAATATAGTGATATTAATTATACAGTTGCAGCCTGTATCTAACTCTGCGGCAGGCGCCTCCCCGCTGGTGCCACGTGCTGGGAGCAGAGCTCTAGCACCAAGAGTGACGCCTGCAGCACCGTGGCCAGGCAGGGGCAGCCTAAGAGACAGAATATTATTAAACTTGGACCTTTGTAGAGACAAACTACACCCTGCACACCAACACTGAAATGTCCCATGGTTCACCCTAAGGAACACTAACGTTCTTGTCTTCTGTGACTGCAGAGGTGGGACTTTTTCCCCTCTAGATCTAGCCATGAAAAACAGGACATTATTAATCAAATACTACTGTTACATGAGGATCCTCTCTGTTTTTTTCTGTCTACAAACCTGACTCTTACGGACTAAAAAACCTTAAAATAAACCCCAGATGTCTTCCTACTGTCCAAACAGTCGGATGAGAAACGACTGTGTTGACCTGCAAACAGATATGCCAGAGGATTATGGGTTCATGAAGCTCCCATTACAAACTCCCAATGTGGCAGGCACTGTATGACACAGTCCCTCTGCCAGGAGACACGGCGTGGCCCCATCTCTCAAAGAACAAAATCCAGTCAGAGGAGACTGGGCAGCTCTACCTCCCATCACACTCCTTGTGCCTTCAGAAGATAGAAAACAAAAGGTAGTATTTGCTAGCAGGAATTCAAGATAATCATGTACAACGGTTTACAGAAGTAAATTTATACTACATGAATGAAAGTGTCATTTCTGAACTATGGCAATTTAGTGTACTCAAGGCCTATGCAGAAATGCCATATTTGGCCAGAAATGTTATGCTAAAACAGCAGAAGTGTTTTTCCAATCAGAACAATATACTATTCAAAATATAACTTAGGAAGGGAAATAATTCAAAATCTGGTACCACTCTGCTACTGGGAAGCCATGCTGAAGTGATGACACCACTAATTTCTGACTGTTTCCATATGCTTTTCTTAAACTCAGTGGGAACCATTGCTGCTGTCAGCTCTAGAGAGCCCACCCTACGTTTTTGCCTATTAAAGAAATGACTTACATCATCTTCCTCCAAGGCATTTTGCTCTGCATGCTATCTTGAACACTCTAAGCATGTCATATTAAAAATAAAAAAAAAGAAAAAAGTACTCAACACATTTCAGGCATGATTAAAATTTTTCTGAGAGTGGCTTTGTGAAAGTATAACAAGCTCTACAACAGTCAATCTAGAAAGCTGCCCCATGTCTCAAACACTTTGGAGAAGAGAAGCTAACTTTGAAGAATTGCCCCACTGAGGCATCACCCTCGTGCCTCATCCCAGTCGAGGAAGAAGACAGAATCCACCTTTAATACAAGGCACTGAAGTACTGGTGGTATAAAGAGAGTGACTAGCAACCTGAACTGGAGCTCAGCGATGATACAGAGAGCATCCATGTCTCAGGTATCTCATCCTGAAAAATCTTAGGGGTTTTAAAGGTCAAGTGTCATGTAAAATCCATCTAAAAGCCAGAAGGCAATTCTGTTGGCACCCCCAAGACTGTGCTGCCTACCTGGCAAGTCTGAACGGCCTCCAGGCACAGTTGCAAGCAACATGTGTCACACAGCAGTCACAAGGTGAAGCAGGTACAGATAAGGGCCACATCCAAAACAACAGGCTACGCTCAGTACACTAAGCTAACACAAATCAAATATAACTGCACACTGCACATCAAAAATCATCCAACAAAAGTAAATCCCAGCCTGACCTTCTCTCTGCCCAGGGACAGTGCCAAGACATTAATGCACTGCTACTGCAGTTGGTCATGAAGGTATATGCACAGTGTCCTCCTAGCTCATTTTGTCAAGCTCTTCTACATCTTTCCACTCCATTCATGGCTTTCTCAACCTCCCTTCAGAAATGCAGGAAAAATAACTATCTTCTGCTACAACGCCAGCGGTCAGAGCAACCACAGTTCTCCTCAAACATTTGTGCTGACATTTGCTCCTTCTCTTCCCTTCCTTCTGGCCCAGGTCAGGGAAGGCATTCAATCTCAGAAACAGCTTCTTCCTTTTCCCTTGAACATGTCACTAATACTTCTTCAACCAATTTTTCTTCTTACAGTGGTCTTTTCCTTGGAAGTGTAATCTTAATCTACTCAAGGAAGAAAAAAGTAAATGTATTAATTACAAAGGAGCTAGCTAGGTGCTTCATATCTATTGAAATTATTCATGCGATAACAATATTGAGTACTTTTGAGTAACTTTTGATTAACTTTTGAGTTACTTTTACCATCACTGATTCCAACAGAAACTCTGTTATTCACCTATGACAATTTAATCTTTTGACTGATAATCAAACTGTACAGAATTTGTATATAAAACCTTTCCTCAGCACATGCTGTGAGAAAGCAAATAACTAGAAAACAAAAAAGTACTACAAGTTATATTTTCTTCATGGATTTTTATTCAAATGGCAGCAATGATACTCTTTGTGCACTGTACAATACTTCTTAATTGGTTTATGTCTGTTGCATTATAGCATAATAATAGTTATCATGTTTTCCACTATAAACTCATTTAGAAGAGAATGAAATACTATTTGTGGGTAGTTTCATGTTGTTAACCTCAAACAACTGTGCTAACGCAAATCTGTTACAGCTACCTGAAAGAGCTGTATCCGTGAAGAGTGCTTATACTGTCAAAATCTATTTCTTGAAGTACTTTATTTAGAGAAAATGTAATACATATAACACTATATATTGTACATATCATATATTCTTTATATATAATTTATGTATAATATATAGAGAGAGCCAAGGTCACAGTTAACAGTCCTCTGAAATGATTATTAGGAAAAGGTGGATGTGGATGTTATATCATCCTTGCTTTGGAAACACCAAAAATAACTCTACTGAGCCAAGGAGGAGTTTGTTTATTAGGTCAAGCAAAGCACACTGTGTCAGGAGATGCACTGCTACAAAAACAAGTGCAAGGAAAGGCAGGTTCTCACACAGGTACCGAGAGTAAGAAGCGTGTGGCTGCAAAGAGAGCCCTCCTACTCCCTCATCCTTGAGAGCCTGCAGGTTATGCTAAATGAAAGGATTGACAAGATGCCCTATATGAAAACTATCAATTTATGATCAAGAGTGCCTGTTGGCAGGGAGCTTACAGGTATCTTGGTCAGTCTGACAGATATCTCCAGCTTTCAAGTGGCACAGCAATAAAAGAAACAAAGTCTGAAGTAACTCCAAAATAATACACAGCTTTTCTGTAGATTGATGCAGTAATAACTTCTGAGGCCTAATTATGATCATTGACATTTCAGTAAAATCACTCTACTGTTGAGCAACAAACCCAATGCTATCAAGCAGAGACTTGTGCACTTCAGCCAAGGATACACTTGGCTCTTCCCATTCCTCTGTTCATTTCAGTAGTGCTGTTCCAGAACAAACACACACTCAAAACATTTAAATAATCTGGAACAGCTGGATCTTGATTCTTACTTAGAACAGCAATGCTCAAAAGCATGTCCAAAAATGAATCAAAAGCCATGCTTTCAGGTCCAGCTAGCCAGGCAAATTCACACCACTTTTAGAGGTCCCTGCAAACTGCTGAAGGGGAGAGAACCACTTCCAATACACAGTATTAGCTCAAGGGCTTACAGCCCTTTATAACTACCTTATGTAGAATGTGTTAAAGGAGGATTTTCTACTCTCCTCCTTTCTAAAAATTTTATCTTTACCTATTGATATAAAAAGTGACAGTAAACATTTAAGTACCCTGGGCAGTTTTGTAAAGAATTCCCACAAATGCCAGTACAAGTGGGAAGTATGTAAAATAGTTTTGCTTTTATGACAGGAAATAACCCTGGAAGCCACCCAGCTACTCAACCATGCTACTCCTCTAATAATATTACTTTATTCCATTGCAGTATTATGGCTTTAGACCTTAAGAAGTGCTAGCAAGACCTTAACAAGTAGCAAGTGCTCAAAATTCATAAAAAGACAGCAACTTCTTTTTTTATCTATAATCATATAGATAAAAATAAAGTATGCTTTAACGTATAGCTAATGAATTAACGGAAGCAACAAAACTGAAAATGAAACATACTGGAAGTTTGGATAAAAAGCGGTGATGAGCCTCATTTATTCAGAAGGAATACTTGTTTTACAGAAAAACTATTTCTACGGTTTCTTAGAATATGATACAAAATCTCTTCAGGTTAATTCACTATTGTATAGAACAGGGACAAACCTGCATTCTTATTACCTGGATCTCTCAATAAGCAAACTAGATCCCCAGCTGCCGCTCCTCCATTACTTAGGTGAGTCACACAAGCTGCGGCATACTGCTCTAGCAGTGCTCAAGCACACATTTCTCTACCACTTAAATAATCTTCCCTGAAATGAATACATCTTTTCAGCTATCACATGCTATAAAACAGTTCAAGAGCCTTGCAATAATCTTTTCATTAGTTTGAGACACTTAAGAAGCATTCCAATATTGAACCATCCCATATAAGCCTTAGGAGACAGGAAGGGTATAAATCCTACTCTCCCATTTCCTTAATGAAAAGTCCTAATAAAAATGTAAACTAATTCTCTCAGCTGCCACTCTCCTGTCTACTGAATCAGAAGACTGAGGTCTTCTTTTACACCCCCATGTATTTATCTAACTTTACAGCTACTGTATCAGAACGGCTGTCTGAGGTTACTCATCCAATGTCACAAGTTGGCCCTAGTTTCTTCTCTCACTTTTTGTGTGTACGTGTCAGGGTACGGACGGGGTCACCTGCCCTGTGCAATCTTTCCTCTTCACCAAAGTCTACCAAAGTCCACTTGCCCTCCGCGTGCCTCTTTGTCCTCTCCACACAAGCAGACACCGACCTCAGGCTCCTCTGCTGTTACCTGCTCAGCAGCCACTTCTGTCTCCTGTGCCCCGAGTCCCCTGGGTCCCTCAGGGGAAGTGAGAGTTTCAGGCAAGCCACAAACCAACTGTCTATCAGCAAATGGGAGAGGGGGGAATTCCAGCTCCTTTTCATGCCTGATCTGGCAGAGCTAAGAATGCCCGAAGCACCTCTGGACAATCTGAAAAGCGAGCAGAAAACCCTGGAGCCCCCGGCAAAAAGCCAGAGGTAAAAAAAGAGGACGTAAAACACTAGGGTGATGCAGAAAAGCAGGTTGTCTGGAGAATTAGTCAGGAAATGAATGTAAGCAAGGACCAAGCTTTTCTCTGAAATAACAACGAAGCGGGACCAAAACAACTGCAGTTTCAGAGAGGTGTTGAAGATCCTAAGGGCAAACCACAGTTTTCTGATTGCCGTTCACTGAGAGCAAAGCGGGGAATGCCCCACTCTGGCATTGAGGGAAGAAATCCAAAGTGTTCTGTGAGATCTCCTGGAAGGCTGATTTAGACCACGCAGATGAGCTTCATGTGGACCAAGAAGGCTTTTGCAGTGAGGGCAGCCACTTGTAGAGGGGACCCTCAAACGTGCTTCTCACAACCTCTTAAAAAGATATGTCTGCTTCCATTTCCACTCTGCTGGAAACTAAAGATTCAAACAATAAAATTTATCCTGAAAAGTTGTCCTTTGAAAGAAGAACTTCATCCTGATTTCAGCAACCACAAGATCTCCAGAGCAGTAGAGCTGCTCAGCATCCAGGAGTCTCAGTCACAGACAGACAGGAACACAAAAATGTAAATCCACAGAAAACTGGGCAGACTTTGTCTTCCATGCCCTCCATCATCACAAGACTCTCTGCTTGGTAGCCAAGATGGACCAGTCTTCCAGGCACTGAAATAACTTAAACCTCCTCTCTTGTCCCCATGGATATGCAGACATCCCCTACCCAAACAGGAGCTCCAGGCAGTAGGTGCATGAGGAGAACCTGCAGCAGCAGTTGCTAGGGGTTGTAACTGCTCTTGCAGGGTGTCTGAGCTGTCTTTCTCTTGAATCAGACATTTCACCATCCAGCCATCCACCCAGATCACAGCCATGCACTTTACCACCCCCTCTGCCACACAGGCTGTTGCCCATTTAGGTGCTCTGCTAATAAATGCAACAACCAGGTATGAGGGCACACAGGCAAAAGGGTTTCTGAGGTCTGTGTCAGCCGGCGCTTACCTGCATTTCCTGCACATGTGCACCAAAGGTATCCAGATCACACTTTCTTAACCTTGGAGATAGTTACCATAGAAATTGCTTGTATCATGTGGAAATGACCTTAACTGACTTCTACCAAGGATCAACATCTTCAGCAAGGCACTATGAGACGCCTGGATGCTACTTCCCTAAGCAGGATAACCACCTAAGCTCCCTCTCCTGATTATGTCTGACCTGCAGGTCACACAGGCCTTGTTTTCCACCAAGCAGCAAACCCAGTGGCTACAGCCAGCAAAGTCCACGGTCCTCGTGAATTAATTTGTGTTGGGACCAGCACAACAGAATACCTGCCAGAAGCCCTGCTAAAATAACAACTGCTACAAAAAGGGAAGCACTGCAGCACTCAGGAGGCCTGGAGAAGCAGAGAGGAAAAATGAAGGGCAGCCCATGTTACCTCTCAACCCCTTGACCACTGGGTACGGGCTGCCCACCCTCTCCCACGTCAGAGCCCAGAGACTCCCACGCTGAAGAGTTGGCCCTTCTACACTTACTGATGACAAGAGAAGGTGCAGTTTACACTTACTTTAACAGCTCCATTAAAAGGCCACCTGCAAATAAAAAAAAAATCAAGCACATTTAGTATTATGTGCTGAATGCCTCCATATAAACAGGGTTAGATGAGCATTCAGCTCTCATGGGGAAAAAAAAGAAAAAGAAAGAAACTGGCACTAAACATGTAGTTTGGTTCTTATTATTCTGCTGATACAGAGCCTCTCCAAGTAGTAACATAGGAAGGAGCTTTCTGACAGTTCTGCCTCTCACTGCTTCCAGAAAGCAGCCTGAAGATATAGGGGCAGGAGAAATACAATTCCTGTGAACAGCACATTCCTAAACATCTGTAAGAAACGTGGCAAAAGCTCAGGACTGATGTGAGGATGATCCGCAGGCAAGGCTTGCTCCCACCCGCCTCCTCCCGTGGTCCTGTGCAGGCTCAGAAGGCCACGTCACTGACATGTCACAGCACTGAACCCCAGGGGAACCAGACCTGGTGGATCAGTTTTGAGACAAGGCTTTGAAATTCTATAAAAATACACAGGCACTGCCTAAGGCCAGGGAGAGCCCTCTCTTGTGAAATAAACTCTTCTCACAGCACTGGAACAAAACAGCTATTTCCAATTTACAGGCTCCATACTGCCTTCCCCCTCCTGCATACAGCCCTATTTCACCGGCCTTTTCCTTCTGCCCCATCAGGGGAGCATCTCTGCACGTGCTTTAAACAACCAGCTTCAAAGACAGATGAGCATGGGCTTCACTGCTCTGCTGAACGGTGCTGTGATGAATGCAGACCTCTCCCACCAATGCTCTTTTGTACCTTCTTATTATCAATTACCTTGTATAAAGAGAAGAAAGAATAGCCTCTAAGTTTATTACTTCATAGCTACTTCTTTTCATTCTGATTTATAAACATACAGGCATGTCTAAGAAGATTAAGGGTTTTCCTGTCTTGTGCCATCGCTATGTCATGCAAGTGCAGGCTGTTAACTCCCATGTTCCTGAGTCCTTGCACAACCTTGTTGTCTCCAAATCCTTACTTTGCCTACTTCTCCAATGTGAGGCTTCATAAAAATATATATTAACCTACATTGTTGTTCAAAAAGTTGTTTAAATACTTTTTAGCCCTCAGCTGCAAATCTCTGAAGTAAACAGTAGCTTCAGTGATGTAGTCTCATCAACATATTTTATCATTATAGCATTTGATAGAGTGATACTACATCATTTTCCCTTGCTCTCCCCTCTGACTAAGCCCACCTCTCTGCCGTGTGGCTGCTCTCTGCTCAGGCGTGTGGCTGACGTTACAGTCACGTGCAGAGAAGCAGGTTAGGGCAGTGTCTGGGGCTGGCGCCAAGCACGGGGTGTCACCCAGCGCTCCAGTCAACCACCAAGCACCAACCACCACCGGCAAACCAGGAGCAGCTAGCGAGAAAAATGCCTGCTGGCTGGCACATCAAATAAACAGAAAATCAAACTTTCATCTGACAAGGCTTGTTAGAAGAGCAGACCCCATATTTTAGAGTAAGTCTTCCAAAGACTTTTCCACAAAGTGATGCTAACATGACTTTTCCACAAAGTAATGCTTTGCCTGTCTCATTTAGCACCTTCCAAGTAGCAATTCTGCTTATATTTTAGTATATGATTAAAAGGGGCTAACTGTGTCTATAAGTACAATCAAGCATGAAACAGTGGCAGGGACTTAGTTTGCTGAAACGTACAGGGATGTCTGCAACTGTTGCTGAAACCTGAGCCAACCCGGAGTTTAAACCACTGCCTGGAGAGCACTACCTCCTATGCCAGCCCCTCAGCAAGGGCTTCCAGAAGCTTTCCAGAAAGCCAAGGAGGAGCCGAGCCCAGCAGAGCCTGCAGCAGCCTGCTCTGGCTCTGGACACACAGAAACCACAGTTAAGCAACAGGGCCTTTCCCTGCTCTCCACGTAGAAAGGTGATGTAGAAGGAAGCAAACTAAGATGCACATGCTGAAAGAGTAAAATATTTTGGAATTAATTTATTGATTTAAATTGATTTTAGCTCTTGTCAAAATAACAGTTGTTAGATTACTGTTAGACTACCAGGGGACGCCATCTAGTGAAGAGAGTTGAAAAAATCATGCCCCATGCTTTATTAAAAGATTCATTTTTGCAGGGGGAAATTCTTTTAGTGGAACATGTTCAAGAAATAAAAAATCTTCAGTACCTAGGAGCATTTGCAAACGTGCAGCCTCACTTGGGAAACAGGATTGAACATCTTTATTGACCCCGAGTAATTTACAGAACCGACAGTCCAGAAAGAGCTGCGTTAATCACATCAGAATTTAACGAGCACATCGTGTAATCTTGAAATAATACCAGGATACAGTGCAAAGCCCACTCAATTGCCTTCCAGGGAAGAGAACAGCTACAGATAGGATTTGCCTGATAAAATAATTTACATATTTTTGGAAGATTCCGTTTGTGTATGTAAAATACTTGTTTGAAGTATTTAACTGATTTTGCAAACCCAAGGACAGAAAAAAAAGAAAAAAAGGCCAGTGCACGTTGAAACTCACTGCTGACTCTAAGCAGGGAAGCTTCTCAGCATCTGCTGGCGATGGCTGCTAGCTGTAATTAGTTTCTGCTGGAAATTGCCAGCGGATACAACTGGAAGTTTAAGTCTATTGCCTCTGCTGGCTCCTTACAAGAAAATTGGAGTTTCAGGGCTGTATTCCAGAGCAATGGATCTAGGAAACGAAAGCCAATTCGACACGAAAGGGAAGCGTCCCTTTTCATGGCCTGCTTTAACCCTGATTGCTCTGCGTGTTCCTTGAGAGGATGCCTCATTCTTTCCTTTTTTTTTCCCAGGATTCCCAGGGAGAGTAACTGCAAGTGCACACAGATACCTCACAGCCAGAGCCACCGCTCAGCCCCAATTATTTTCACTTCACAGCTCTGAAGAAGGGCATGGGATGGGACACGATGTGAATTCAGGAACAAGGGAGGCAGCGAGTGTCACAGCACTTGCCAGGAGCCTGGAGAGCAGAAAGCCACACAAGTGTGCAAGCACAAATGACGCCGTGGGTCAGGTTCACCCCAAATTCCACCAGCTCCTGCCACCTCTGCGTTTTCGTAATGCTATCTGCGCTTTGCATCAGTGCTGCAGGAATAGCTGCACAGATACCGGTTTTCCCCTGCTCTTCTTCATGCAAAATCTTCTGTGTTTGATCAATGTTTGATTACTTCAACATCCAGGGCTTCACCAGCAGTGACATACGGGCTGGGCATCTGTGACCTCTCCTTATCTTGTCCTTCAGCTAGAGTGTGGAGAACAGAGCAGATGTTCAGCTGTGACAGGCAACAGGCATCATTGCTTTGCCAGTGCTGAGTTTTGTGTAACAAGCTCCAACTCATACTCCTTAGTCTTGCTGGGATTTAACTTCCTTGTGCCTAATTCTGGGGCTACCTTCAGGCCTTAAATAGTCAGGAAACACTTTACTTTCCAAGGCTGTCATTAATTTGCAGTGAACACATCTAACAGGTAGACAATCATTTGCAACCTTATGATACTGGGTATTCTAATTATCTTTCAGACATAACTGCTTCTTGTCAGAAAACACTTAAATATATATGTCAGGGACTAAATTCTGCATTTCAACAGCATGTGAACATCTGCCTTATCAAGCCAGATGACATGTACATAACAAGAATTTTTGCCAAGCCATTTTTCAGAACCAATCTTACTCATATGATATCAAACTTATTTGACGATGTCTTCAGACCAGAAAGTAGAAAGACTTGAGATATTTAAGAAACTCAATGCTGACATGCAAAACAAAATATAGCGCTCCCATGAAAGCTTAATGGAACAGGGAAGAGCTTAGTCTAGCGGAAATGCAGGCATGGGAAAGTGACCTTTTCTGACACCAGATGGACTGCTGCACTATAAAACCACTGGAATTAGGTAGATCCTTCTGCACAAAGTGTTACTAAGAACGGTTTTGATGCATTTCCTGAAAAGCCACACAAAGCACAGCAGAACTGCCATAATCACTCACACCCCGACTGTCCCACAACTGTCTCCTAAATACGTTTTGATGTTCCCTTTGTTTCCCTACTCCCAGACACTGATTTTTTTGAAAACGAATCAGAGGTATTAACTAGAACTAGACCTAAAATATAGACACAGGCTTGAGTACATCACTCACACATACACATAATATGCGTGGTGTTTAAGCGCATTCTAATACTGCAATTTCCTTCTAAAGGAGCCTATTTTAATATCAAGCCCCTAACAGAAAGCTAGGTGGCTTCAGAAGGATGGGATATTTTCCCATCCAATTAAGAAAGTAGGAAAATATTTTATAGACCTAATCCTGCCTGCAGGCTATTTTTTCCTCTCCTTTTTAAAATGCCAACACTTAGTATTTAATTATGAATCTGCAGTTTTGCATAAAAATGGGATCTTTCTTAAGCTCTCATTTGCTCTGTGTTTCTCTGACCTAAAATTGTAAAGCTCTTTCCTAAGACTTTTATCATTTCTTTCTTGTTACAAAGATATCCCTCTTACTAAATAAGCAATAGAACAAATCCTGATTCTACTTAAAGCACTGGAAAA
Source organism: Crypturellus undulatus (assembly GCA_013389825.1). Taxonomy (NCBI): domain Eukaryota; kingdom Metazoa; phylum Chordata; class Aves; order Tinamiformes; family Tinamidae; genus Crypturellus; species Crypturellus undulatus. Next base: position 905,106 of record VWPW01011999.1, on the reverse strand, counting down.
AGCAAAGTTTCTGCCAAGAGATTCTGCATAGCCAAGAATGTTAGCTAACATAAATCGCAGCTTCCAGGGCTAACTCGGTTTGCACCGCTAAGAATCGCACCCAGGAGTCGCAGCTTCCCAAGTCACACGTCCCCTGAGAGAGCAAGGGTGAGCAGGGAAAGCTCTCCTGGATTCACGCGTAGCCCAAGGATTTCCTCACGCACTTACAGCCCTGCGCAGGGTTCTGTCCTGTAACATGCTGGTCTCGCTGTGCGGCTCCATGGCCCAGGCCATGCGGGACTGCAAGACGCACGTCAGAAGTCCAGCTGTGCCATGAGGGACACGGCCCTGAGGCCCTTGCTGAGGAGAGCAGAGGGCTGCCCCGCAGCAGCTGCTGACCAGTGACTGCGGCGCTCTCCGCCTCTAGGACGCTGATCCCCAAAACACCCATGTGGTTTTGCGCCCAAAGCACCTGAGGAGGATTATAACCCATAGCATTTGCTACGCCCCTGGAGATTTCACTTCTGTTTCTATATGCTTGTTTTTTTCTAAAGTGCAGAACAAAGAACACTCGGCCTGAAAAACACCTCTGAAACTGAAAGTGAGAAATCCCATGAAAAGCTACAGCTCTGATTACTTCTCTCAAGAGGACAGCGCAACGTTTTTGCATCTCCATCTTGCTTCTCTTTACCTGGAAATTTGTGAGACTATCTTTAGTACAAATGGTCATAGTTGTAGGGGAAGAAATTACCTACGTTACATCCTCAACTCATCATCTAAATAACAGGACGTAAACTCTCTCAGAGAATTAGCTTACATTTGAAACATTTTCAAAATATTGTTTTAGCTGGGTACAATAGACCACCATACAATGTGACACAGCAAACACAGGGCTGCAATTAAACAGCTGGCAAACAGCCAGGAGGGGATAAAGGCCCAGGCTGCCGCTTGCTAGACAATATATATGGCTATTTTGGCAGCCAAAACTGAATGTGATAATTGAGCCGTGACACATGAAAAAGGCCACAGTCTTCAGGGAGAGAAGGGAACAAGCAGCAGGTACCACATGCCCACGGTGCAGCGAGCGTTAGGAGTGATGAGGAGACCCGGCTCGTTACACTGCAGCGGTGCAAAGCCAACCTTCGTCAGTGCTCTCCACCGCTCTGAGCAGCTATATACAACTAAAGAAAAAAACAAATGTGTAATGCCCTTGATGGCAGTAAATATTAGGAAAAAAAGTGTGTGAGAGAGAGATCTGAATAGCCTGAAACATTGTCTTTTTTTTCTGTTTTTCTGTTTTTCAATATCAATAAGGTTTTTATATAGCAACACTCTTATCTCCAGAAATTATACTGCTCCTTGATTTGATTTTCAAGGGAAAGAGCCTCAATCTACATACTTCAATGTAAAAAAATACATATATAGCAATATCTAAAGAGTAAACAACCCTTCACAATCATCTTTTTGCTGTAAAAAATGATGACTGCTGTGCTGAAGACATGAAGAATACGGTAACGCTCATAACAACTGCAGTTTGGAAGACCAAGTCCATAATGTTTTTCTAGGCAACCTGCAAAGACTATTTCCCTGCATGATTTATTAAATAACCTAGGGACACAAAAATGAACAAATGTATCAAGCAAAGACATGGTTTTAAGTCAATACCCAACAGTTATGTGATTACACTCTATCAAGCCAACGTGCTGCTACCAACTGCGTTTCCATCGCAGCAAAGGACTTAAAAGCCTGCACAGTCAACCCTCATCCTGCTCATCCAGGTATTTCATGATCTAGAATTATGCATATATAAAACAATAGCTAAATATAGGCTCTGTAATAGCAAAATCTTCAAGGAGCTTGCTTCCTAATCTTACCCTAAGCTTAACCCCATTAACAATGTATTCAAATTAAGAAATAGCTTGTGTACCTTCCCTAATCAAAAGCCACTGAATATGCGGAGACATTAAAAAAAGTTAAGGGAACCGACACACAGTCCCACTAGTGCCAATATTAAGAAAACAGATGCACAGGCTTTCGTATTTTTAATACCAGTGAAGCAGAACTGAATCCAGTAATACTGGGAAAACTACTGGAAATGACTCTGTATACTGAGCAACCAAGCAAATAGCAAGAATATAGAAGGGAATTCGGAAGTGATCTTAAGTTTAACCAAATTTCTTGCCTCTCGAGTTCTAAATATTCCGATGCTCTAAGACACAGGGATTTATTCCCAAACAAACTGCTTTCCATCTCCAAAAGCTCAAATGCCCCAAGCAAACATCAAAAAAGAACATCCACAGCAAAGCTGCCACATGAGGCCCAAAGAACCAGCATCAATACTCCTCTGCATACTAGAAGCAGTGTGCAACAAGCAACTGTAATAACTGCAGAATCTATGTTTATAGTATCTTGTAAAATTACCTTTAATGGTTGGGATATTCACTTCATTAAGTGTCAGTAAAGAAAACGAAAAAGCTTAGGGATGAGGTCAGAACATGTACTTTTGGCTGCTTCCTGAGGAGATGCATTAAGTGCGCTAGACCTGTCTGAGGAAGAACAGATTTCTGAGGGTATGCAATACACAGGACCGAAGAGAAAAATGAATTTGGGATACAAATTTCTCTCACAGATTAAAAGGAGCTTAAAGGGACAATTGCAAAAATCAATCAATCCTGCTGATCCATCAGAAATATCCATACTATTGCAGGCATTATGGCATATTATAATAGCTGAATTCATTAAAGAAATTGAGTCTTGCTTTTCTTCTCCCCTGGACAGTGGTGGATGCACACGCATATTACTCTGTAGGCTATGCCAAATGATGTTTAGTTTCAGCTGAAATAGGGCCAAGTCGTCCTCCCTTCAGAGAAGCATTTAAGCACACAGTTTCCTGAAAAAGGTGAGAAAGGTATGGGGTACCTTTTCTGACTCAACGCCAGAAAGCAGACAGGTAGTAAATAAAAGTGCATAAGGAAAAGAGGAATGGAGAAAAATGAGTCTCTTAAAAAAAAAAAAAGTTTATACACTTACCTTTTGCCTGAAAATCATTTGAAATCTCAGTAAAAATAGGAGAAACACACTTTGCTTCTCACAGAAGTTGGAGCTTATTTACTTGTACAAACACCTCTCCTCCAATTTATATATTGTTGTTCTATCTGATCTTGAAAAAATATTTTAATCAAGACATCTTCATACCTTTAACATCACGAAAATACAGAGGCATCACAGTAACTTTGGGCCAGCTGTGGGCATTAACCCAAATGAATGGATTTCAGGGACACCATCAGAGCTGAATGCCATTTTGATGACACTGAACTGAAGTCTTCAGCCACACCACTGTGCCACACAAATCACCCCAGGTGAACAGCCAGGTCTAAGTACTGAATTACAAAAACCACGGCAAGGCCATCTACTGATTCATGCCTTTCATTAGGAAGAAAGCTCTAATCTGCCAGCATTTAAAAACCTGCAAGGAAAACAGACTTTGCACCAGAAAAGAAAGTTTCTACAGCTACAGCCAAAGGCGCTAATGGGAAAGGACCAGTACTAAAAAGGAAAATACATAAATCCAGGTTACTAATGTAGTCTCGCAGCTGAGATAAAAAATAAGTTTGCAACATGCAGAAATAACGCTTTTTCATGGATTTGGTATTCCAACCTGATTGCAAACCCCCATTTATTAAAAGAGAATTAAATGACATCCAAAAGTAAATTTTCATATAGGTTAAAGGAAAATATGATGGAAAACTGTTTCAAGACAAGAAGCAAACACAAGTAAGCAAACAGCAATACAGAATGAGAACATCTAAAGACTGAATTAAACTGTTCCAGACAGAAAAGGAAAGACTGAGTAACACAGATGAAGAAAAATACTAGGAGAAGGTAGTTTATTTACATCTATCAGGGAATCAGGGAGGTATTTCTTGTTATGACTACAGTAATTTTATTTGACCTTTGGGCATTAGTTACTGACTCTAATTGCAAAAGAAACTTTGTCTGTAAACACAAGGAATTATAGGTAAAAGTTTTATTCTCTGCTGCACACTGTAGTGGTTGTAAAAAGGTGTGCCCTGGTATCACACAGGACACTAATCCTCCCCACAAAGCAGAACACCCTGGAGTAGATAAGATTCTCTGCAAAGTAAATCCTCTCTTTATTTATATTCTGGCACACTTTCCCAATGTTTACATTTATTCAACAAGCCCCTAAATTACTCTTATTTTTTTTCCTTTATATTTTACATTTAATAGACTAGCAAAACTCTGAGCACCTGGACCATAATTAAATCTATAATTCATCCAGCAGCACAAAGACTAATACATAAATAAATTAACTCCACCTGCCAGAAGAATTCATAACAAAGGGAATAATTTATTGCAGACTCCAAGAATGAGAACGGAAAGGCCCTGCAGTATAGCTCCTGTCTTTCAAATTATTCTTAGGAAGACTTTTTCCTCCGATGCCCATTTTAAGGGGGTTGAAGACTCCAATGCCAAACCTTCAGCACGAGCCTAGGAAATCAGAGGAGCTACTGATGCCCTTCCAGATGCAGAGCAGGACAGCAGCGCGCCGAGACGCGGGCTGAGACGCGGGCCCAGCGCCGCTGCTGCCACAGGGAGAGGCCCCGGGCTCACGCGCGCTGCAGCATCGCAGAGGCACCTCAGCAACAGCCCCAGCCCCCGATACCATTCACAGTCGGTGTCGTTTCCCGCAGCCCTCGAGATGCCGTAATTTGTACAGCCGACAGTTGTCCAAGGACTGCAGAGCGCTCCGGTGAGTGTCTGTCCTGCTCTACACGCAGATGAAATCCAGGGCCCAGCTGCCCCCCAGGTGACAGTTAATCTCTCCAGCCGTGCTGGCCTCTCGGGCTTTGGATCTAATAAAGATGACTTTGGATCTAAGAGAGGTGCTGCACATAGAAAGCATAAAGCCGTTACAGTGCAGTCCCTTACAGACACTGCAAATAACTGAGTTAGGTTCCTCGATGATAAGTGGCCAGCGTGGAAATAAGCCCAGCAAGAAGTACCTCCACAGTAACATTACTGTACTACACAAATTGCTCACTAGATGATTTATTTCTTTTTCCTTCCCATCCTCCCACTAGACTTCAAAAGTTAAAGGGTCTTTAAAGTTACCAAACTGAGAACATTTCTGGGCACATATAAGTTTGGGCTCGGACCTGGGGCAGTCTGCTCTCTCCTAAGTATCTGTTTTCCTTCATGGATGTTAACAAGCGGAAAACCAAAGTGCTATTTCTATTGGGGCACTAGTATTTTTAAACAACTTTTCCAGCTACTTAACTTCTCCAAGTGGCCACTATCACAGAAGTGGGCATGTGGCAGCGCAGCTGGAGAGCTTCCCGGTCAGGACGCTTTTCCAGGAGGATTTTAAAGGGCCGGTATCTGTCTTAGTTCAGATCTAGAAAGAGATATGCCCACTGTCACTCCTCTCTTCTTAGCCCTACATTAAAAAAAAAGCCCAAGCCCCACGTCCAAGGATTTCCTTTGCCAACCTTCTAGCTAGCACTGTGAGGACAGCTGCATTTTGGCTTATGATTCCTGCACTAGCCATGCTTTGGCTGTCTCAGTGCACAGAAAGTCTCCTCAGGCATTTCAGGTATAAAATGTGGACCCTGGCAATTAAATATTTTTTAATAATATGTCAGTGTGACAAACTGCTAACCCTTGACTGTTCCACTGATATTACAGAAGCAGCCCACAAACATCTACCCCTGCCAGCAAGCCTTACACAGGCTTCAACTTTTCTCACCCAAAACCAACTAAGGTGTGAGCATTTAAGGCCCCAAATTAACTTAGTTCCATACAAATTGCTGCAGAGCAGAATCAATTTTAAAGTTTTACAGAAGCTTCTCCAGTGTTTAAAGGACACTTAAGTAATATCCCTGATGAGAGCAAGGAAGAGGTGGAGGCTGCAAGGGCTACAGCACCTCCAGAGCCAGGTGGGGCTTCTCCACGCTGCCGAGACTCTAACTGGGCTGCTGAGAAGCCACTCCCCAGCGCCCTGTGCTGCTAACCCGTGTGTGGGGCCACTGCGCGGTGAGCAGGGCTGTAGCGCGGCTCAGGCACGGGCAGGTCGGGCTGGCTTTGCAAGGGAGGCCAACCTTCATTTGCTGCCCCATTTCCAGCTTGCCCCGGAGCAGTGCGGATGGTTTCTGGCGAGGGAGGAACCCACCTCAGAGCTGTGTTGTGAATCCTTGACGCTGGCCTTTACATTTGCTGCCACTGCTGGCTGCTTTCCCAGTGTCTGCACCCTTGTGCATGCCTCACAGAGGAACTACTGAAGTTTATAGCAGCATTAACTCATCGGCTGGAAACCCGCCAGGCTGCTTACATTTTCACTACAGCCTTCCGAGCCCTGCCTCCACAAGGCGCTTGACATAGGATCCATGGGCAGAGGCCGTGTGCTGCACCACTACTGCGATGTGCTCGATCCAGCCGGACAGTGTGTGCAGATGCATTAGAGCTTGCATAACTCCTGCAAATTGCCTCTGCCAAGCAGGGGGGAAATGTCCCTTGCTTTTGTTTACCTCAGTATTAGAGGGACTTACATGTCTGGAACAAAAGCAGAGTCCAGCAGCAGAGCATGTGACCCAGCAGAAGGAAAGATCTCCGGCACAAGCAGTGCCATTAGTTTCTGGCAGGGCTGCTGCACCTCTGGGGAGCTGATGCTGTGCCCCAGCTTATTGCTAGGTGCCAGCAGAAAGTGACAGCTTTGTGCAAGGGAAGCAGTGCTCCTGACTCCTCATAAGCACAAAATCCTTAGAGCCATTACATCTTTCCTGAAGAACTGTTCCTTATCTGGTCTTTCTCCCCATGGATTTGTGCAGTTGACTATTATCCTTACTAACTGCTATGCCTTGCAGTCCTAATTATCAAATGACATGCTATTTTTAAGGTAACTTTTTATCTGTCCAGGTCACTCTACGTTCTAGTTCTGTCCTCCAAGGTGCCCACGGCCCCTTCCTCCTTGCTGCTGCCTGCACATGTGATAGCTACATGCCCTAGTCCTGTATCTAATGAAAACATCATTACTAATGAATTCGGGTCAGTCCTCTACAGACCCTCTCTACAAATCCTTCCAACTTGAACAGAAGCTATTGGTAACTGCATGGCATTTTGCCTGTGTCATCTCTTTCCTCATTTGCTTTTGGAAGTGACACTGAGACCTAGCTGACAGTGGTGACAGTATTGTTGAGTCCCAAGAGATGTGGCTGTTCTGCTTTATAACTAGTGGCATCAAGATTAACAACTGCTGCCATCACAGTTCTGAGCTGGACAACAGTGTAGTGCATGGGGACACTCTAGAAAATGAATGCGAATTAACGCAAGCAGCTAAGGACTCATTCGTCACTGGCTCGAAGTACTAAATCCATTTAAAGCTAAAATATAGTTCCTGGCTTGTTTAATGGCATCTGTGCTCCTGTCCTGGATGGCAATTAGACATCCCTGCTCCTGTCTCCTCATCTCAAACACGCTCAAGGAACTTTTCAGGATGGCTATCTTATGTGTTTCATACACAAATCCTAGCGAACCAGTTAAAATATCCCTACATTTTTATATGAAGTAGCCAACCTGCTTTCAATAAAGGGTTTAATGTAGTTTTAACTGATTCTCTTACTTGCACTTTGTTAATTTGTGCTAAAATTAGGTGTCTTGAGGCTGTAAAAGTAAAGATCAAATCAAAGAAACGTAACTGACGTACTTGGGCAAATCAGTCTGGGGAAATATTCAATGTGTGTGGGTGTAGAAAGAAAAAAATATACACAGTGTATTTTAGTCAGTGTCATCATGGTTTGAAGAGGCTTTGTCCAAATAGATATTTGGAATGCAGATTTTCCTCTAGATCTAAGAGCAATTTAGTCCAAGCTCTTACATTATTTTTCCCTAACAATGCTTAAAGCAGTGTGTAAACAGCCTGGTCCTCCTTGGGCTCTTTTGATTGTTTCCCAATAAAGGTTGAATGTAATGAGGTCAAATTTCTAACACCAGTTAGTTGAGTGACAAGTGTTTCAACTATTTAAACAACCCTAAAGTAGATATAGGTTGACATGAATTTCTTTTACAGTTAGAAGTCACATTTTTTTTCTTTAGTTTTGACAGTAATTCTACCAAAGACCTCTGAGAGCTTTTATAAGGCATTTTGACTAAAACACAGACTTATTTAAGGGCATGTATGAAAGCACTGTGGACAGTTCTGCAAGGGCCTAAACTGAGAGTTTGTAGTCATGAAAACTTACTTCTGTGAGTAGGTATGTTTACTTGTGCTGCATAACTCTGTCTTCCTTATGCCACTCATATTTACTTGTATGAGAATTCACTTGGGGTAGTAGTTTAAAAACCTTGTTGTGTTGCTTGTAAGAGGTGGATTCTAGTACAGAAAAACATAAAGCATTTTAAGCTAGTGGATCTGTCACCTACTGCCAACTGAAAGAAGTAATTCAAATATTCTTACAATTCAATACATTCAAGAGTCACACAATCTTTCATGCTTGCATTTATTAAAAATCAGAGCACATTAAATAACATTTTAGTCATACCTAACAGTTTTAAGCCTCTTGCTGAAATGGCTTTCCAAACTTGTTTCATCCCTACTCCTAAGTAGTTTTGCTGACTGCTGGCAGATAAGGTAACAGGTGCCCTGTATGTGTGAGGATGGCAGGAATGGGCTGTTAATACAGATGGACAGAAATACCTGGCTCCTGACAGCTGCTACTGAACTGTACTGTTTCCAGCCAGCCTGACCTAAACTGTACTCCTTTTGTAGGACAGAAAAACTGCTTGACAGAAATAGTTGTAGCTAAACTAAGTTAGATTAACTTATCTTTAAATTGCTCCAAACCATTGACTTATGCTAAAGATTAACAATGAAGGAATTGCTTCAGAGGGGACTGCAGGACTAATATAAATTAATATTTGAGTATTTAAAAGATAGCTTCAGATGGGATCTTACAGGATTTGTGAACCCTCTTAATTTGTGCTTTTGTAACTACAAATTCTAAAGGAAGTGTTTAAAAATAATTATGTGTATTGGTATTCTCAGAACTGTTTTGTGAGCTGCAGCTTGCTTTTCTGTGTTGTATTCAGTGGCGAGCAAGTACTTGGGGGTAATACAGAATGAAAACTATAATGTAACTCTCAGAAGATACATTATAAAGTAGGACTAGGGTGCAGCTTCTTAATTTGGCTCATTCAACTTTAGCGCAGGCATTTTTGTATATACTCCTAATACACTGTCTGTTACCTACCTTAATCAATGTTTACAGGGAGCCATTTAATCACAGCTGGGGTTTTCAGAGCAGAGGTAAAAAGGGACCACAGCTTTTTTCAGGAGACTAAGCATAGCTTAATAGGGAGAGATTTGCCCAGTAAGAAATGAACAGAATAAATAAGTGAGGGGGGAAGCCCAAGTTGAGAAGATGCAATCACGTTTGTGCTATTGTACAGGGGTATTTGACTGCATTCAGAATTATCTTCCTCCTACAGATTTTAAAAAGCAACAAACTAATGCCTAGCTTTGACAGAGGTGAAATGAAAACATACTACACTTCAGAAACAAAGGAATGGATTGACTTATTAATACCTGTGTCTGGAAAAATGCTGTGTGCGAACAGTTCTCTGGTGGGAGGGAAGCCCAGCAGAGCAGATTTGAATGACCCATTGGAACTGCGGGTGTACCTTGTCCCCTCCCTGCGGGAAGGCTATTCTGTAATGGCACCAGCCGACAGTCACCTCTGCAGCAGGACTGGAAGAAGCCACAGCTGTGCAGGAACATCTGCCACAGGTTCCACTGTTTGCAGAGCCAACACTTGCCTATAATCTTGCCATAGAGGGGAGTATGTTAACAAAAGAAAGGCTCTGACCAGCTCATCTGCGGCACTTTTCCCCTTACCACACGGCTGAGGAATCGTTCTTGAATCTAGAGCTGCGTCTGCCTGCCAGAGAGGCTGTGCTGGTTCTGCTGGGATAGCAGGTCACTGCTCCTCACAGTGTCACACAGCCCAGCTGGGAGCACCGAGCTGCACATCGAGCCCTGCTTGGGACCGGCGCGGTACGGGTACGGCCACCACGCGGCTGCCCGCCGAGGGCAGGAGCCAGCATCTGCATTCACGCTCCTCAGCTGGAGCAGCTCACCACCTCCTCTACCAGGGCCTCACGGGCGCGTGTGCTTCAGCCAGACATCCATCCAGCGGGTTAGGCTGGCAAAGCTTTTCAGCACAGGATGGGCCCAAGATGCAGCACTAACAAAATGGACAAGTGCAGTACCGTGGGAGCACAAAAATCCTTACTAAAACAGCTCACTCCTGCTGTGTGCAATATAAAATACATTGGAATTGTCTGTTTTGTTTCTTCCCAAACTTAATATGTTCCAAAGTAATTCTGTCCACAGGATTCTATTTTTCCGAGGAATGGGATAAAATATGCTCACAAGGACACAGTTATTTAATGCCAACATGCTATGTCAATACACAAATGAGGTATTATTCAAATAGGCTGCACAAAGACTATATGACAACTTTCTTATATTTTGTCTTTAATAATTGTCTTTAACCTAGCTTTATTATGCACACAATGTAACTGAAAGCCACTGCAGAATAGTTCATTTCTAGGAACATAAGTTACAAAGCAGTCATAGCAGGAATCAAAAACTAACAAAGTTTTTAGTCTGCTAGTCACAACCTTGAGTAATTTAAAATGAACATCTCATAAATTATCTACTTAAAAGTCTAAGAAAGGACACAAATAGCAAAAGCAACTGCTGCCTTTTGTAGTATTGCTCAAGAAATCACATTAGTAACTATTAGCGGTAAAAGCATGAAGTTAATCTGAAAAAAACTTCCCAACAGAAGGAAGTGCTCACAGGCCAGAAGCTGTGACAGAACAAGCAGCCTCTGCAGTGACCCGGGAATCCCTGTCCTTGTAGGAGCTCCCATTTCCTAGCAGCAGGAGGAGAGCTACCTGGTCCTGGAGCTGAGGTATGCTTTTGTCTCGCTTTTTCAACCACTTGCTTTCAGATGTCTGTCTTTTTTTTTATTTTTTACTTAACAAAAAAGATAAGAGACAACTACCAACAGAAATCAAAATACTCAGCTCTCACACTTGCATGGGAAAGGTGCACTGCTTTGCAAATTGCACAAATTAAGATCTCTCTGCATGCAATGACTTTGATATTTGCTCTCATTTCCTATAAAAATTATACCAAACTGGACTTGCTATAAATGGGCTCATAAGTTACAAAAATAAGAATTTAATTAATATCGAGTTGAACTTCAAAAACATTCTCATGATGATGAACAATGCTCGTTTCTGGAATGGAAATGAGGAGGAAAGACAGGGAGCACGTTCTAGTTATTGCGGATCAGCAGAGCTGCCAGGAACAACTGAAGGAAGCTGCTATAAATTACTGTTCCTGGGAATGGCCCCCTTTCTGCCAACCCTAAAATCTAGGGAATGCCTGAGTTCCAGAGCCAGCTGTACCCTGCTCCACCTGAGCTGCAGCCTGAGCTGTGCAGGTCAGAACAGTCCATATATAACCTCAGCTATAGTGCAGTGACCTCTGCACAAAAAGTTTTATGTCATGAACTGAAAATAGTTATTCCAGATATGTCAAACCTATTTAAGAAAATCTCTGCAGCATGAATTTGCCATGCCTTGCATGAAAGATCCTTGGAACATTATTCTGGGAATGCATAACGGTGGGTTTTGGCACATTTCCATACCTTGAAGCATGTATAAGCACTTGGCCATGGTTTGAAATTGAGCTGCCTAGGAGCAATGGGGCCAAGACCTTTTCTAGCTTTCCATTATATTATTAAAAGCACAAAAGAAATTAAATACAGCACACTGCATCAGCTGTACTGCTTTGAGGGAAGCCAGCAAAAGCAAGGAAATGCAGGATCAGATACCTGTCCGCAGCTTAACCATCTGCCCTAGTGCTAGGGTGCACTCTGTGCAGCACCTTGCTCACGTCAGGCTCACGTTTTAGAGGGGAGAGAATATAAAGACAAAGCAGTTCTTCATTTCCTCCCCAGTAGCTTTGGTCACTTAATAACAAATCTAATACTGTGTCTTCAGTATTCTGCCTTCCTTGGAAATTGCACCAAAATCCGCATGAACTTAGAATACCACTACACTGGAGTGAAGCTATCCACATTAAATATTTAACTTCTACACTTGGTACCCCCAAGGATGTAATCTGTATTTGCACACTGACATGACAACATGATTTGTCTACTAGGACACTGTCCAGTCAACTGAAAAGAATCTGAAATACAGGGCCAACCTCTACTGTTGAAGCATGCAGAAAATGATTTAAACATTTCTACTGTTTGTCTTTCTGCTACCCCAGTGCCTAAAATAGAACTTAATGTACCGTCCAGCCTTGCTCAGCACACCCAAGAATGGAGATCTCCTGGGGCCCTAGCATTTCTATAAAACAGATGTTACAGTAATAGATGTGACTGTGGGAAATCTAACTGCTGAAGAAGCCTACATAGCTCTTGCATGTGAATTACAGTGCAACAGTTGGTGTCACTTTTTAAGTAGCTAAATCAATTTTAGATCATTTTGACAGAATTGGATTAGGGAACAACTCTATGTGCAGTTGTCCTGGCAGATGAGAAGGGGCAGTAGCCATCGAAATACCTAACACAACACAGGAGAGCTTGATATGTGGTTCAGCATTTGTACCTAAAGGAACACTTACTATTTCGCATGCGCCTTTATCATATTAAAAAAAATCCTTAATTTTATCACTTATGTAACTAGGTAACCAGAGTGACTCACTGGCTAGGAAAATCAATTGCTAGTTGTACTCTGGCAATAGCTCCAATCGTGCAACATGCAGATCACAAGTGACAAGGCTGCACTCTGCAATGGGGAGCAGGGGGGAGCGTGACATGAAGAAACGTTTTGCACAGCTTATGACACAGGGTTTATGACTATATACCTAAGTCCTACAGACTTCATTTTTTTTTACATTACAAAAATGGCAAGAGGTGCTCTGTGGCTTGTTGTATGAGAAGGTAGTGAAGTGAAAGTGTCATACGCCTGCACTCGGTCTGTTGCCTCATCGCGGCTTCTGCAGCCTGCAGGAAAGTGTATTACATGTCCTTGCCTTCAACTGCTCTGCGTGCAACAGCTGCATTTACCTCCCCATGCAGAAAGGCCCCTTCTAAAAAATGTCAATTCCAGTGTAATGGTAATCCCTCAGGCAGTGCAACCCTGCCCAAACAGTTCACTCAGAAAACCCGGAAAAGCTGCTATTACAGAAGCTGTGGTCTCTTGCAAATACTTTTGATTTTTGCAGGAGGTAGAAGTACATTCATCATGCATTTGCTCTTGAGCTAAAGGGTTTAATTCCTCTTTAAAAATACTGCTGGCAACAGAGGCAAAGTCTTCCTCACTGGCAAAAAATAATCTCTTCCCCTACAGTGTGTAGAAGAGAAACTCAAATTATCTTAAATGCGCTGCTGGGGTGTGTCTGTGCGAGGGGGTTCATCCCTCTCAACAGCATTTCTGGGCGTCTGGTAGTCCCTGCTCCCAAGCAGGGCTCTCGGCACGGCTCTTGTGCTGACAGCGCAGAGGGGCCCATTTCCCAAGTAGCTCAGTATCAGGTGGTACTGGAGCAGGGTGAGGCTTTTCTTTCTAAAAGCAAAGCTGTAACTTGCTGTACACAAAATTGCCTTACACTGTCTAAAAGGAGTATTGCAGCAAAGTGTTTTATTTCCCTTAAATGCTTTCTCTGCTACCATGTCCCATTTGGGAGCCCAAGCATGACAGACTGAAGAGCTACATGTACAACACAGAGCTGTAGCCTGCGAGTAACAGGACTTCTAAAAAGACACTTGCTCTCCCTGCAGAGTTTGCCCCTGCTGAAAAGGGGGAAGCGCTAACCATGCACGCAAATCCATGAGACTGCCACGGGCAGCCCACACCACAGCCCCTGGGGTGAGGCACCTTCACACCAATTGCTCAGGTTTGTCCCTGCCATGCAGGGACACGGGGAGAACAACTTGCATCTCACTGAATTAACAAGACACCTGCACGAACCCTTGTCAGGAAGACAAACAACTCTAATACAAAACCAGAAAGCACTCCCAGCCTTTCTTTACATGTGTACAATCCTGCCTCAAGCACGTGAGTTACTAAACTGAAGACACCTTGCAGTCAAATTGTACTGGAATGCATCAAACCAAAGCAGCATTATCTAAATGTAGTTTTATGGCAAATTTTACAGTGGATGCTCACAGCTAATGAGAATTTTTATGTATCCTTTAAACAGAAGTTAAACACTTAAATTATTTAAATAAATTAGCTATATTACTATTTTTTCCCATTTATCAAGTACTCCAGTTTTCTTCACTTTAAGACTAAATCACATAATCTTTCAATCTTAAAACTGTTTGTTTGCTTGTTTTCTAGAAGAAAAAAAAAGCATCTCTCTACTGAGGAACTTCCTTAAAAATATCGTTTATCAAGAGACTACTAGAACACTAAATGACAGGCACAAAACTCAAAGGTAATGCTTCAGCTTTTCTAACTATTATCAACATATTCTAGGAGAAAACATGTAAAAATCGCAATTCCTTATCTAATTTCACCATAAAGCAGTAACTCTAAACCTGGCACACACAGTTCAGACTGCATGCAGGCACTAAGCTTCAGTGTATGATGAAGCTGATATTAATGCTTCACAAATACAGTGCTCGTTACAGGTAAATAAGCAGGAGACATCTTACTATATATGTCAATTGCTAAAGAGTGCACCTCCAGCACGCAGACAACACATCAAACTTCAGTATCCACCGTTCCCGACACGCTCGCATTTTGCAGTACGCAATTTTCAAAAAGCACCAGTTGTAAACACTAAAGAGTTTCCCAGTTGTTAGCCCAAGCACATTAATCTCCTACCCCTGTCCGCAATTTAAGAAGTTGCCACATACCTGCAGTTAGGGGGAGGATCGAGGGTTATTTCAGCTAGCTCCTTCTGGATTCTGTTGGTGAAATGAGAACAGACACAAAGCATGTGAGATAGTCTATAGAATAAATCAGGGAATTACACTGCCCTCTACCACCATGCAGTTAAATGCAAGATTGGCTTTGCCTTCAGTAATGCTAACATGGCTGCTTCCTCTTTGTTCTCAGAGGCATAACCCAAATCCCAAAGCAGAGAAACTTTGCCGCTTTTTTCCTGCCCGATACTGTAAATAAACAGAACGCTTGCAACACCGTTTGATAGGGATTTCCCACAAGAATTCAGAAAAGTAACTATTTTCATATCCAAGCACTCCTTAGCAGAGAGATTTTCTTTTCAAGCTAATATGCAAATGAGGGGGGGAGGCTGCTCGGGAATATTCAGTGCTGGCTCCAAAGAGCGCGACAGACCCGAGGCTGCGGCTGGGGCCTCAGCAAACACCTCCTTTCCAGGGGCTTTTACCTGCGACTTTGCAGTGCATTTAAAAAGTAGCGTGCAGCTCTGCCAGGCTGCTCGACTACTGGAATAACCTCTGTGCATCAAGTTTGCTTCGGTGCACACCTTGTGCTGCCTTTCTTCCCTGAAGCCCATAGTTTGGCAGTAATCTGTGAGCTAGCTTCGCTCTACACTGCAACAGCCCCTCCTGAGGTGGTAAGGTCCAAGGAGGAACCTTGGAGAAATATTGAAAACTTTTTGTCTTTTTAGTAGTTTTTTCAGATAGACGGGAGGTTAAGTCATTAAAAGATGCATGGTAAATTCCTCTTAAAAACATAAAATAAGAATTTTCTTCCAAAGAGGTCCATAAAAGCAAAGCTGTTCTTTCCTTTAAATAGGAAGCATTAAAATAGGAACTAATCGAAGTTGATCCAAAAGCCCTTACGCTAGTCACACTGAGTTCAATCAGACCACTCAACTATGTGAGATCCATGGAATTAGACACACAACTACGCAAAATCAAGCAAGATGGGAAAACCTAGTCTCGAGTTTCTACACAAGGTATTGTAGGCTTTTCAGAAAAAAAATAAATTACCAAATCTACACGGTGCTTTCAAAATTCTTCCTTCTTTAGCCAGTCCTATTTCAACATGTTTTTTAAAAAACACAGAGGTCAAAGCCACCTAGTCATATTCTGCAGTAATATTAAGACACATTTCAAAAAGTATTTACTGATTTAAGTCCAATATGAAAAATCCTAAAATGCTCCTAAAAATCTGAACTACAGTATTCATGCTGAATAAGCAAAACCTGAAGCTGCTTAATAAAAACTCCTACACATTCTTATGGATGATCTACACCTCTTCTTGCTACAAGATAAACTTAATACTTGCAAAGAGAAGGAACTCTGGCGAAAAGATTGGAAAGTTATGTTTCAGCTCCAAAGGCCATGGGAATGAAGGGATTTAAAGCTCGCTTCTTTCACACAGCTGAACTTGCAGGAAAGTGTCAGTTTCTTGAGAGTGGCACTACCAGAATTTTACACACAGCTCAAAATGCCTCAGGTGTGACCCAGCAAGCTTCCCAAAGACTGTGCTGGTCGGCTGCAGAGCCCACCTATGGGACCTACGGATCCTAAGGCAAAAGACATGCTTAAACTGCTCCCAGACAAACTGCAGAAACTTTGTTTCGGGCATGGAAAACTTTACTGCATTTTGACAAGAAAAGCTAGTCACAGGGCCCTCAAAACCCAATTCTGTGTGTATGTGATTTTTTTAATTAAAGTGCATTTCATGTCATTAGTTTGTAGGCTGCTAAGACACCCTAGGACACTGCCCCACAGCAATCCAGATGGAAAACCAATTCTGCGACAGACACCTGAAGCTCACACACACTCCCTCACACATCCCTACCAAGATAAAAAGGCAAAAAAAAAAAAAACACCACACAACCAGTAAGTTCCCAAGTCCTTAAGCAACTCCTCAAAAGAAATACAACAGGTTTGCTAAACCTAGTAATGCCTGACAGATGCCTGCATTTAAGATGTTTGTACTTTGCTTTCTCATAGGGCTTTATGAGAATCCATCTGCATGGAAAAGTGCCATTGTAAATACTGTGAAAAATTTTTATTCTCACTTTTACCTTTTAGCACTAGTAGATAGCTTAGCAGTAGTTTTGCTGGATAGTTTGGTGTTTTTCTTCTGCTGCGTTGCAGAAGGTTTTCTTTCTTCCTGCTCCTCAGGTTCGGGTGCTGGGGGATCCCTCTGATCAGCATCTGAGCTACCACTGCTGGTACTCGGGCTCTCGTCGTCTGACCTCTGCCTGTCGCTGGACATCGTGGGCGACTTGGGGGGACGGACGGCAAGACAGGCAGGTTAGTGCCACGCTCGGGACCGTCTCCTCCCATTCCCCAAGTTCTGAAGAGCACTTCCGAACTGATGACAACTCCGTTGCACAGAGAAACGAGCCCAAACGCACCTCTTTGTCTCATCCTCAGCAAGAGCTGCCGTTTGACAGCTACGAGGCAATATTTACACTTCTGGAAATACAGATATTTCCAATTTTGAAGCCCACTCACATTTTTTTCATACTTTAAACAATATGCCAATTGTCGACTTTGTTCTGAGGCATGAGACAGATTTAGCAGGGTACTTAGGCAAGGCACATTAATAACTTATGACACATTGTAAATAACAGACCTCACCGAGAATGTTTTTTAAAAAGTCACTAATACCCTGTAAATATTTACACTGGAGCAGAGCGTTTCGTGGGTCCCCCCCACTCTCGGGCACAGACCCCGCTGCCGGGGACACACTCGGCTGCGCCGGGACCCAGACACTCGCGTTTAAAGGGCCGCGGCGGGGGGGGGGCGGCACACGAGGGATTCTTCTCTCTTCTCCCCGTTTTCGCCCCCATGCGCTGCGTTTGGAGCAGCCCGGGGCAGCGGCCGCCGCAGGCCCCGCACGGCGGAGCTGGTGGCGGGGGGGGGTTCCCGTCCCGTCCCCCCTCCCCTCCGGGCCCGGCCCCGCCGCCAGCACCGACATGTTGCAGGGCGGCGGGGGGGGGGAAGGGGGAGCTGCCCCCGGCGGCCGGGGGGGGCCGAGGAGGAGCGCGGCGGCGCCGGGAGCTGCGGCGGG